>JANHFX010022975.1:0-37090 GCA_027560015.1 Chloroceryle amazona | reverse complement strand
CTGGAGGGGTTTCCAAGCCCCCCGTGGAGCTGTGGTGCTGAGGGCCAGGGGTCAGGGGTGCCCTGGCAGTGCTGGGGCCACGCTTGGACTCCAGGAGCTCAAATGTCTCGTCCAACTCAAACGATTCTATGGTCTATGGTAGATCATGCCCAATGGATGTGGCACTGGATGTGTCAGAAGGCAAAAGATAAAGCAGATGAGAGTTTTTTTCGTAACTGCAGCTAGTTCCTCTTTTCCAGATTTAATTACCTTCAGATGCCCACTTATCATTCTTCATGGAACAGTCACCTTCCTGAGTAAACAGGAAAAGAGGTGGATAGTGCTGTATTTGGGTTCCTCTCAGCCCCAGAAGTAATGATCTCATCACTCGATCAAATAGTCCCTCGGGCATGGACTAGAAAAAGCCACTTGTTTTTATGGGAGGCTAATTGCAGTTTCCACTCAGCCTACTGGCAGCTCAGCTATGCGATCTCAGCCCGAGCAGGGATGGACCAGCAGCCTGGAGTCCAGCTCCACCTGGAAGCTGCCCTCAGTGCTGGATCACACCCTTGCACCGTCCATGGGTGGTTGTGGTAGGGGATGATGAGAGGGGAAAGTTGGTTGTAATGAAGCCCAGGACTTTAATTGCAACAAAGTGCAGGAGAATGGGCTGGGAATATGGGGAGAATCCTTGATTTCTGGGAAAACACTTTGCTCCCCAAACTGTGGACTCCACAGCAGCAAAATAAACTCTCTGATGCCAACCAGCACCGGAAGCCACAGAAGAAGAAAGCTTCTCGAAGAACCTTTCAAGTAAATTAAGTGATGCAAAGAAATCCCGAGGTATCATATTTTTAAAGTGAAGTGTTCAGCAGTTTAAGCACTAGTGGTTTGTTCTTTGGTTTGTTTGTTTGTTTGTTTTAGCAGAAATCCAGCCAAGCAGCTCCAAATGGTGCTTATCCAAAGAGTTTCTCAGGGAAAAGAAGAAAAAAAAAAGTAATTTTCAGATGTTTCCATCAAAAATCATGACATCTGCCCAGCCTGTATTGATGTCACCAGTCATGTCACCCCAGCTATGGGGAGTCTCATGTCTGCAGGGAAAATTTGTGTGGCTGTAGGGAAACAGCTCCAATCTTGGTGCCCCTGTGTCTTTGGTGGTGAAATACAAAGTCTCTCGTGGATTATCAGGAGACAAAAGTGTTGAGCCTGTGCTTTTACAATGAGTTTTTTGGAAATATTCTATTGAGCATCAGAATATAGTGCTCAGGGCACTCCTCTTCTGCAGCACCAGACAAACCTCTGGGTAGGGGAATCTGTCTCCTCCCGGGCTCCAGGAACAGCTGATTCAGGTTTGTGCTCTGTTGTGCTCTTTTCACCAAAGTGCTGCCCATCACACCAGCCCCTGGTTCTGCAAGAGACTTTAACATGTGGCATTTAATGAAACAGGTCCCAGAAGTGTCAGATTTGGAAAAATCACCCCATTTCAGCTTTATTGCCTGAAGAGGATGGCCATGAAAGGATGTTGCGGTGGGGTCCTGACTCACTGAAGTTAATGTGACCAGTCAAATGACCAAATTGCTCATATATATAATAGAGACCCACAAATAAGTCTCAATTAAGAGTCCCGCCCTCTGATGTTCCCACATATTACGAATGCAGATCAATTTATATGTCCTAAAATGTCTATTTCTCTTCGAAGTCGTTACAATTTCTCACTAATCAAATATAACCACAGGTTATACAATAACGAGGTGTAGGACCGGTCCTCAGCATTGGCTTTAGAGGTTGAGCCTGGAGCCCTAGGAAAGCGTGAAGAACTGTACAGACCTGACTGTGAGAACCTCCACAGCACGATAAGTGCTGCACGCTGCTGCTGCGAGGGGATCTAGAATTGTCCTGGAGGACAATTGCTTGCTCAGCACCACCCAGTAGGGTTAGCTCGAGGAAGAGAACAAAGAAATTTGTGATGCTGAGGGTGGGGGGAGCCTGGCCCCGGCTGCCCCGAGAGGTGGTGGCTGCCCCAGCCCTGGAGCCCTCCCAGGGGAGGTGGCCGGGGCTCTGAGCCCCCTGCTCTGGGTGCAGATGGCCCTGCTCCCTGCAGGGACCAGATGAGCTTTAAAGGTCCCTTCCCACCCAAACCTGGCTGGATTTTTAATTAATTTTAAGATTAACCTGGCAAAACATTAGCCACCTAAATCTGAGCTTGTTCCTCTCTGTTCATTTTATAATCTGCAGGGCCTATTTGCTGCAGTCATGGGTGTTTCTCCTCACCCTGGAGCAGATGTCCAAACAAAGCACACTGTACAAGATCCTCTTTCCTCCTACCATCCCTAAACCCCTTCAGTGCAGCACTATGAAATTCAGGGAGAGAAGCAGCAGATGATGCACCAAGTCTGTCCAGTGAAGTGGAGAGCGAACCATGAGGTGCTGCTGGGACAATGTCAAGAGCAGTTGAAAATCCACACTCACATGATGAACTTGTGACAGGAATTCCAGTTTGGCCATGTAAACACTGGAAAGAAACCAGTGCCTGTGCCTGCCATTCTCCAGCAGGATTCCTGGTTTCCAGTGTAAACAGGATGCACTGCTCATGCTGAACACGTTGTTTATTTGGTTTTTTTCCCCCTGTTTAGCATTTCTGTAAGTGAGTTCATGGGGGAATTTGGCCACCGAACTGCAGTCTGATGATCACATTCCACCTCTGTGATTGGAACATCTCAGAGCAATCTCAGAGATTTTCTGTGCTGAGAGTGAGATACCGTGATCATCAAAAGACTTCAATCACACAAGCACATAATGGTTTGGGTTGGAAGGGACCTCTGGAGATCATCTCATCCAAAGCAGGTTCACCCAGGGCAGGTTGCATAGGAACATGTCCAGGTGGGTTAAATCCCACTTAACCAAAGCCCTTTACCCTGCTCTGGCACTGAAAAAAATGACTTTAAAACAAGTGCCCCTTTACTTTGCCTTGAATGTCTTGAAGAGGTCCTCAAAATAACTGGAGTTGTGTCCCCATTGGCACTGCCAAGCATGAGGAATTCACAGACGGTGGCGAGGGATGGGTTGGATGTATGTAAGGCTTAATAAGATATTAAAGAAACAGGTTAATAAGGTATTAAAGGAAAAGGTTGATAAAATATTAAAGAAACAGGTACCTCCAGAGGTTGTGGAAGAGCTGGTGTCCCACCCTAGGATCAGTTGTTTCTTGCCATGAGAATTAGGACATGATATTTCTCAGAGTAAATCAGATCAATTGTCTGTCTTCCCTAATAACAGCTATTCATTGAAAAAACCCCAGACCTAAGGTATCATTCAGACATTTATGGAAATAAGGAGATGAAAATCTCCAAGCGTATGAAACCATTTTATTTTTGAAAAGCAATTAATCCAGTGTCTGATTTTTTTTTAATGACTGTGTCATTCCCGTTGGGAACCACATGACGCAGGTAGGAGGGAGAAGCAGAATTTGCTCAGGATCACATGTTTTTCCTGGAAGAGGGTTTCCATCAAAAATTAGGATGTGAACAAATATGTAAAGCATGTCTAGGTGGAGCCTGTTCAGGTAGTTAGTGGTCAGGTGTCCATCCCCCTGGGCTCCCTTGTTTCCGGAGATGACGCCAGGCAAGCCATATAAAAAGGTTTGCATTTTGATGCTCACACCAGTTCATTTTGACTTCTGCACTCACCTGCATTGGTGAACTGGTAAGTCTCTCTTGGATTTATCAGGGACTAAGGCAATGGCTGTGTCACTGCGTTGGTCTGATCAAGAGAATGTATTGGTCACAGGAGAGCTTTGCTTCTGGGTGTTGCTGTTCCAGGACTCGTCCTGGGACTGGGGAGAGGATGTTCAACTCTTATTTAGAATTTGCTCTTCCTTAAGTAGCTTGCAAATGTCCTGTCACCTCTTCAGAAACTGTCACTGTCTCTCATCCTCCTTCATATTCTATCTTTGTTAATTTTTTTTCCTCATACCTCATTAAGCCTGGGAATTAAATAAATTAGTGGCTGCTGTAGCGTAAGTCTTGGGACTTCAAAAGAGATGGGTGGGAAGATGCATTAATCTGGAAGTAGGGAGCTGCAAAATACCTGAGGGCAAGGCTGCAGGAGACATCTGGGAGAAGTTAAGATGAGAAAATGAGTTGGAAATAGGAGCTGCAACCACTGGGCCAACCCTTCTCTTGTGAAAGGACGAGCCCATAAGCTGCGATACAACACCAGTGACGTTCTGTGATACAAAGATTTGGGATCGCGTCGGGATTTGTGGCCTTTCAGCTTTATCCTCGGGCATTAGCAGCTCAACATCTACCCAAAGGGGGATGCGTTCCATTGTGTGGGTGAGGAGCTGGAGAAGTGATGAGCAAAAGATGGGCCTTGGAACGTCTGTGGATTTAATTAAGAGAATAAGGAATTGAGCTATTTTCATGTTACGGCTGCTACAACACTTAACTGTAGGCAGTTCTACTAACGTCGGGGTTTATGGCTCTAGTCTTCCTGACAACGATGCTTCCAGCTTCCCAAGAAAGGAAGGAATAACTGGGTGGTGTTAGTCGTACGTGTCTGAAACCAGAAATCATCCCCACGTGCCATTTTTCCTCACAGTCCTTTTCTCAGTCCATCAGCAAACTGTCGCAAGAATTCAGGTCATGAATCGTGGCTCGAGGAGAAAGGCTGAGTGTGCTGATTTTGTCTCTTTCTATCTCTGTCCTCAGCTTTACCAGCACCTCGGAAGGATGTCCTACTACGAGCAGTGCAAGCAGCCCTGCCTGCCCCCTCCCATCTGCCTGCAGAAATGCGCCAAGTGTGTGGAGCCCTGCAAGACGGTCTGCGTGGAGACCTGCCCCGCGCCCTGCGTGGAGGTCTGCGCGACCCCCTGTGCCACCCAGTGCACCACCTCTTGCAGCACCCAGTGCGTGGAGCCTTGTCCCGCCCAGTGCACGCCCTGCGTGGAGGTCTGCCCGACCCCCTGTGCCACCCAGTGCACCACCTCCTGTAGCACCCAGTGCGTGGAGCCTTGTTCCACCCAGTGCGTGGAGGTTTGCCCCCCTAAGTGCATCGACGTCTGTGTCAAGCCATGCCCATCCCAGTGCGTGGACACCTGTGTCACCAAGTGCGTGGAGCCCTGCCCGGCCCCGTGCGTGGAGGTGTGTGCCAGCAAGTGCGTCGACTCCTGTGAGACCGTGTGCCTGGAGCCATGCGGCACCGTCTGCACTCGCCCATGCTGATCACCTCAGCGCGTGAGCCTCGCCTGGTGCTTCAGTACCGGGCAACTTCCACAGGCTCATGAGCATCCCCGGAATGAAAACCAAGTTACCGACCCATCTGCAATGGATGAAGACCTCTCCTTGTTACTCCACGCTCAATTTGTCTTGGAAAATGTTTCTCTGAGTCTTTCCAGCCTGTATCTTTACCTCCTGTGCTACTGTTATCTCAACACCTTTTTCTTGGTAACTGCAGTTGACCAATGTTCTACCGATGGGCATCTTGGGAAGTCCTTTAGCGATGGTTGTGTCATAGGCAGTTGATGTTGGAAGATGTCTCCTCTTCTATTCTTTAGTTCTCATCTTTGAATGCTTGTCTCTTATCTTTGAATGTCTGTGTGCAGCAATAAAAGTTGACCATCGATGGCATCATGTGTCTTCTGTCATTCTTTCATCTCCCCATTTCCATGTCTTCAGACCCAAGAACATCTTCCTTTAGTTTTCATTTTAAACTAAATCTGCTCTAGGTGTGGAGGTTTTGTGCCTGAAGGGAGAGCATTATAACATCTTCTGTAAGCAAAACTTCATCCAGTCAGCACTTTTATGAGATACAAAAAAAAAGTGAAAGTAATGATAGATAGAAATTTAATTTTCACCTTTATTCATGATTGAATTTTGATCTTTATGGCTCTGGATTTTGGAGGCAAACCTTAGAAACTGTTAAAAGGTAAATTAAAGTGGAAGAAAAAGCCCCAAATACAAGTAAGAAGGAATTGAAATGTTCCTTCTGGAATTTTAGTTGTTTCTTCAAACCATTCTGATGGGGACAAAAATGGTATTTTTGATGATTTTTTCCCCTGAATAATATGGAAAGCAGGGGATTTGGCTGCAGGAGATGAACCTTTTTGTGGCTCAATAACAGGTTCAAGCCCTGCAAGACTGCAGGTTTGCTCCCAGGTTTGCTGCAGATACTTCGCATGGCTTTGGGCAGGTCTAGCTCTTCTTATCTCTCCGTTCCCCATCTGCAGTGAGGAGAAGTCACATCCCCGACTGGGAGCGCGGCTGGCTTTGTGAGTTCCTTAACATCTAGCAATAATATTTCAATTCACTTATAAATGCACCTTCTTTATTTGGAGCCATAATTTGGAAGCTGGAGGAGGCCCATTGTCTGGAGGGACATTGGACCCATGGGGATGCTGAGTTTGAGGGACAATGCTCCCATTGTCTTCCACACCACGCATGTGACTCGCTTACCTCCGTCTCCATGATGGCCACGCAATTTCCATGTCTGAGTTGCGGAGCATTGCTATCCACCTACCGTATCATTACGGCAAGGGTGGAGAATATCTAATCTAGAGAATAAAAGAGTTATATTTAGGTGTGTGTAAACACGGTTACCAAATCAGCTTTTAATGAAACCTTGTGTGCAGGTGTAGAGCTTGACAGCAGATTCCTTTTTGTGCCCTTTCTGTCAACACCAAAAGGTGACACCATCCAACAGGAATAAATCACAAGCAAAACACGTCTCAGTTAGGCAAACAAATTCTACACCTGAGCACGCCTTTCGGCTTGGGTAGACAAAGCAGGGTAGGTGCACCAGATATTCAACAGCACGAAAATGGCAGGGGGAAGACTGGGAACACGCACCTTTAATTTGCATGGTTGGATGTAGACCTTCAGGGATGCAGCAACGAGCTTTGCCTGTGGCTGCTGCCACACGTGTCACATCAATGCCCACTTCCAGGCATGGAAAAAGGCTTAGTCAAGAAGTCATATGCAGCTCCTCATGAGATCCATCCCACAGGTTAGTCACCTACGACCGACTTCCAAGTGTATTCATCGAGCTCTATCAGCTTCCTTAGTCATTTTAAGGCTTCTCTCCTCTCCTTCTCCGTGTTGCACCAGGCGTGGTAACCACGGGCAGGAGCACGCAGCTCCACGAAGTCCAGGGGAAGTGGCACCAGGGACCTATTGGTTTGTGCTCATCACGCTTCCCGCGCCCGTAGGAAAAGGTGTTGCACAAGCCCTGACACATCACTCCCCAACGTGCCTGTGGTCACTTCTCAGCATTGCTGAGATTCCCTAGATATTACCAACAGATTAGTGACATGTGGTCCACGTCAACCTCGGGGTCATTAAGACCCTTGGTAAATCAGGAATGAGGGATGTTAAGATATGGGGTGATGTTGTTGCCGTTGGCACCTTCTGCTTTCCCAGTGGAAGCTGTGTCCACCATCTCTCCATGCATCACACGTCTGTGATGGAGACTGAGCTGTCATTCACAGGGATGAATATGACCCCACAGGGCATAGCACTGAGGGCAACTCAAGGGAGTCTTGAACTTGAACTTCTTTTTCCACGAGAGTTGAAGACAATGTTTCAGTTGAAATCTTTTCGCTGTTCCTTCCTTGGAAATATTTCAAGGGGGTTGATGTTTTCCTAAAACATGGATCCAGAAAAAAAGAAGTTCTGCCACAACTTCGGGAGGCCAAACCCAGCGTTTGTAAAGAAGCTTTTGTTGCTTCGGTCAAAAGCTACGTGAAAGCGCAAGACAAAAGAAGGGGAAAGGGTTCTAATTTCCTGGTAACATAAAATGTTTCATTCCCCTTTTGGGGAAGGGGAATAGAGAGCGACAGAAGCAAAACCCAAAAAGACAAACTGTCAAGCACAGACTTGCTGCCTTTCCCAGAAGCTTGGATGCAACCCACAGACCTCCCCCAACCCACTCAGATTTATCCCAGCTGGGGATCTGTCCTGGTGACCACAGAGAAAACTGTCAGGAAGCACCGAAACTTTATGCAAACATATTCTGCTTCCTCCAGAGCGGATCTGAGCCGTCTCAAACCCGAGTTGAGTTGTGGGATCTTTGCCCAGGATCGAGACAAGGTGAATAATTAATAAATTAGCCAGTTATTACCCGATTGGGTGTGCCTTGCATTAAAAACAACAAATCCCCCGCACCTGAAAGAGGAGGCATCTCTCACAGACCTTGACTGAGGTCCAGGTCTATGGAGGTGTCAGTGGAGCAGGTTCTGGTTGTGAAAGATTCTGGTCATCAAGTTAATCTGTTGTCATCAGCTCCTGGGGCTGACTTCTGAAAGCATATAAAAGCCTCCCATTGAGGAGGCTCCTTAACCTGAGTGGCTTCTTCTTTCCTTGGTCTTATAGCCGGAGACACCAGGTGAGTCCTTCTGCCCACGTTGGGCTCTGTCGGTGGGGGATTCTGGTGCTCTGTTCTTGGGAGACAGGGTGGGTTTTGCTTTGTTTTATGTCTCTAGTAGCAGTTTCAGCTCCTTTCCCTGGAAATTTTGCCTCCACGCAGATGAAAGATGTATTATGTAAATTTAAGACTTTCTGAGGCTCCTGACAGTGGCTTTGCTGACTCTTTGGATCAGCAAACTCTTGTCAACCCTCATGACTTTTTCACAACTGATAAGAATCCTTGTGGATAACCATCAGATATTGAGTATCAGCTACCAAAGGTTGGCATCCACCAGCAACTTGGTTTGCATCCATCGAGCAGCCCTGGGTTGATTCCCTGCAGTCTCCTGGATCTCCGGGGCTCTGAGTTTCACTTCTTTGCATAAAATCCTCTCACCACCAAGCAGGAGGATGGGTCAACACCAGAAACGTGGCTCCTGCTCTGAGGTTTAAAATGAACTAAGCAGAGATGTGGCTGTTGCTGGAAGGGATGGTTATCAAATGAGTTTTCTGTTTCAAAGCCATTTTCAATACTGAAATGTCACCAGCTTTCTGCTTCTCTTTAAGTTTTAAATATTGCTCTGAGGTTCTTCCTGAACTAAATGTGCTTTCATTAAAACTTGTCTCACTCTTTAGCTTGTTAAAGCCGCAATTTTTCAGAAAACAGCGAGCTGAGGGAAAGAAGGAAAATCCCTCTCGTGGTTTTTCCTCTCCAACTCTGCAGCCATTGACCTGTTTGGATCACAACTGTGTTAGGCTGATGCTTTCCTCTTATATTTGTTTATGCTTATCTCCACTTATGCCCTGAGGCTTCAGCAGGGGCTGCTCTCCACAGAGGCTCACTGTGATGGGAGCCTGGAGAAGCAGTGTGGGGCAGCTACAGCGAGCTGGAGTCACCAACACAAATTTGGTCTGAATAGCAGCATCCTCAAGGATTTCCAAGGGCATTTCTTTTTATGTGTTTCTGCTTGCAGGATTAACTCTTAGAGGCTCCTCATTGTTGGTTTGTCAAAGCTGAAGAACTAAAATTCTAATATCTGAAAGGAGAAGTGTGGAGGGCTTAAAGTAACTCAAATGGCACACTGGTTTTCTTCCAGGCTTTGCAAAGATGTCTTCCCACCAGCAGAAGCAGCAGCAGCAAATACCTTCCAAATGCCAGGAGAAGTGTGCTCCAAAAACCGTGGAGCAATGCCAGGCTCCCAAGGGGCAGGTCAAGTGTCCTGTGAAGAGCATCCCCCAGCAGCAGCAGCAGCAGCAATGCCCAAAGCAGAAGTAGCACTGATGGCAATGGCTGTGAAGCGCCGGGGAAGATGCAAATGCTGATTTCCAAGCTCTCCTCTCGCCTGCTGGCTCTGGAAAAGCTGGAAATTTGCAGCATGCTGACGGTGCTTGAGAACAGAAATTACATTACAAAGTGATGCAATTAATTAACCTGTATTTATTCATCCTCTACTATTAAAAAAAAGGTTAAAATTGTGGGGCCATTTTCTTCTGATCTTTAATTTGGCACATGCTACAATAAAATAAGTGACCTCATTACTTGCTCCGTGGTATTTTCACTAGACTGGTGTCATTCGTTCTCTTTTTGCTGTCTTTGCACATAAACCAGGGGCCCAGGCACCTTTGCCTTCCAGTTTTCCCAAGGAATTATTTGTCCATATTTTTATTTCAGGTAAATCCCCAAACCTCCAGCTGTTACTATGATGACCAAGTAGACAAGAAATGTGAACTTTTTAGAGAAAATAGGACACAAAATGATGGCAATTTAATGGAAAGGAAAAAAAAAAAACCAAACAAACACCAAAAAAACCCCAAACCACCCTTTTAATTCAGGGTCCTTTGGGGCAGACCTGCTGCCCGGGTGTCAAAAGTGGCTCAGGGCCAATGTGCTTCCCACCTCAGGGCAACCTGGTAAGTTGTTTTTTTCCTAAACTGGGGGAAATCAGTTTTCTGGAGGATGGAGTATTCTGAAATCTACTCTTGTGGGTTGTTCAAAAGCAGTAGTTGTGGTTTTAGAGTCTCTACTGGAAGTGCTGAGAAGGGAATAGTCTTTGGAATTTTATTTTTATCACAGAAAGGAAGATTTTACCGGCTCAGAAAGAAGAGTTTCTGTTTTAAAAGCATCTGAAAGAGGATTCAGAATGTTTTGGTTTCTCAGCAGGACCTACTGGCCTGGCTGCTCGATTTCTAGTCATCTGTGCAGCAGAGTAGAGGAGGCAAATCATAAATACAGAAGCTGTTGGGTGATGTGATACCGGTGTCTGGCAGGCTGAGGTAAACCTCCTCTGCACACCAGCACCTGTGGATCTCGGTGATCAGATGATGAGGTTGGACGTATCTAACATCCATCTAACAGCTGTGGGGCCAAACAAGTGCAATTGCATCACTCCTGCCTCATCCAAGCTGTGGGAAAAACTCATTTGCTTGTACTCACAACGTGCCTGTGTCTGCTGAAGGTCACAGCGTTTAAATGGGGCAGCTCAGCCATGGGAACAGCTTGGGAATGGGGACAGTGTGGTGTGAGCTGATGCCACCGGTGATGCTCTGGGGTGGGGTGTCTTGCTCAGAGGTGGGTCAGTGCTATCGGCCAGCCCGTGGACTGACGCGGTGTGGGGACTCTTATAGGTTCTCTGACCAGGACCCAGGGTCCCCTGTGAGCACCCCGGTTCCTGAGCCCTGATTCACCCAGCTTTGAGCCTAAGAAATGACTGCCTGTGTTGCAAGCTGCGCCTCCTTTTCATCTTTTTAAGCAGACGCTATTAAAAATCCCCACAAGTTGGTATTCAAAGTAATTTTTATTGTTGCTTTTCACAGTGAAATAAATCCTGGATACGATGTCAGCCTAAAATAATTAGCGATAAGTACCAAACAGATACGCAACCAACGCTGTGTGGTGAAACGTGTTCCACGCTGTAATTGAGACAGCGCCGGGGACGCTTCCTCCTTTATCCCGTCTAGCAGATGGAAGCCACGCCTGAGGTTAATGTATTTCAAAACATGTCTGGATTGGATTCAATTATCTGTATATTTTCCATAAATAACCTCAGCTCGAGCTGCTCTTTTACACATCCTAGAAAACCCAAGGTGAGCTCTCTGAGGAAAGCCTCGATTGCTACCAATTCAGCTAAGTGGCTAATTAAGAGGTGATGGCTCTTTTGTCAAAATCTTCTATTTCCTCTAGCCCAAGGGATTTATTTGATTTACTTATTTATTTTTAATTGCATAAAACATTCAGCGCTGTGGATTTGCCATTTGGAAAGTCTGGCTGCTGTTGAGCAGAACCCCTTAGCAGCAGGTTCTGAGCTAACCTCAAATCCTATTAATAGGTTAAACCCCTAAATGCAAGGTTGGTGTGCAGGGAGCTGGGGAGGAAGGTGTGAAAACCAGGAGGGCAGCATGTGATTCCGGAGAGAAGGACCTAGAGGTCCCTAATGAATTGCATTTGGGTTAAATTTGCATATTTAGCATAATGACCCCTGCCTGGTGCATGCCATTGTGCTCTTTGGTATCTCTGCGGGCCACTAAAAGCCGGTGGGATGGTTGGGAAAGGGCAGAAATTCAGGTGGCTGGGAAGCTGAACACACCTGCCTGCAACGCCGCTTGAAGCCCTGTTTTTGACTGACAGTCCTGAGGTGTCAGTTAGCATCTGGCTGTTAGTACGGGGTGACTGTAGCGTTAGCTGGGCGGGGAGCTGGGAGCTGTGCTTCTTAACAGGAATTCTGCAGGGAATCAAAGGATGGTGGAAAACGGTTGTGAGATGTGGGGAGAAGAGGTGGTCTGGGTTCGAAGTTGTCTCTTCTCTTCAGGGCTTCCCTTGTCAGCTGCAGGTTACTTCTGCATGGGGGGCCAGTGGTGGGGCTGCTTCACCTGCTGCTGCTCGATGGGTGGACACTTCTCCGGGAGGAAGCACTTCTCTGGTTCAGGGCTGGGAGCAGGGACTGGCACGGGGATCTCCTTGCACTCCTGCTTCTCTGGAGGGCAGGGGGTGGGTACAGGGGTCTCCTTGCACTGCTGCTTCTCCTGGGCACAGGGTGCAGGTTCAGGGCATGGAACAGGGACTGGCACAGGGGTCTCCTTGCACTGCTGCTTCTCCTGGGCACATGGAGCAGGTTCAGGGCACGGAACAGGGATTGGCACAGGGGGCTCCTTGCACTGCTGCTTCTCCTGACACACTGCAGCTTCAGGGCACGGAACAGGGATTGGCACAGGGGGCTCCTTGCACTCCTGCTTCTCCTGGGGACACGCTGCAGCCTCTGAACAGGTTACAGGAACGGGCACAGGAATCTCCTTGCACTCCTGCTTCTCCAGCACACATGGAGTTGGTTCAGGGCAGGAAACAGGGGCTGGCACAGGCAGCTCTTTGCATGCTGATTTCTCTTCAGGGCATGGAACAGGCTCAGAGCATGATACAGGTGGGAAAGTTGGTGGTAGCTTGCATTGCTGCTGTTGCTGCTGCTCCTGGGGTGGACACTTGGGTATTACGACCACGGGTGTTTCTCCCTTGACTGGTTCCACCACTGGTGTTGGCACTTGCGCTGTTTTTTCTGGGCACGGCACCACTACTACTGGGACTGGTTCTGGGCAAGGTGTTGGGACTTGGACTTCAGGCTGCTGCTGTGGACATGGGACCGGATCAGTGCACGGCACAGGCTCTTGGCTTTGCTTTGGAATGGTTTTGCTCAGGCCAGGTGGCAGGGTGATTTCCTGCTTGATTTGTGTTTGATTCAAAGACATCTTCGCAGGAAGCAAGATTATCTGAAAGAAACATCAGTGCATTATTGTGTCTGCTGAAAGAACTGCATTGAGGTAAGGGTGAAATGATTGCAACAAACGTGAACCAGGTGTGAGAGTCAAGTTCTCTTAGTTTGCCCTTGGTTTCCCAAGGCAGCCTGGCTCAGGAAGCATTTGCTCTTTCTTTTCCATCCTGCCTTTCAGCTTCTCCTCTGACTCTGTCTTATCTTGTTCCTCCTTTCTGTTCTGCAAGGTGGGACAGCCCTGTCAGGTCTAACAGAGGTAGAGCCACTGCTTTGAACTTGGAGCTGATTTACACTTCAGAGCTCTTCCTCCTGTTGCTCAGCACTTCCCAAGGTGTTAACTCCCTTTCATTTCTGTCCTGCGGAATTGATGAGAGGAGCTGGCAGATAACAGATCTGCTGGTTTGATAGCAGATTCAGAAAGTCAGAATAATAATAATAAAAAAATAGTGAATGCTGAAGACAAACATTTAAAAATGTTTGGTGTATCAAAAAGTAGAAAAACATAAATCTGGGCCACCAGGATATTTTACATTGACAAAATGAAATAATTGAGTTTTGCCCCTTTTAAAATGGTTTACTGATTCTACTTGGAATTGAAGACCTCAAGGTGGACCCCACTGGTAAGCTGATATCTTTCTGTAATATTAAGAGTCTTTACAGAGGCCAGCTCCTCCTCTTGCTCTGGTTTCACTCTGATTTCCTCGGTGATGTAATGGGTAGAGGTTACCTGTGGCACAGTCCTTCCAGCTGCCATGGAAAGAATTAGCAGTGGTGATGCATCCCAGTGTTTCTGGATTATCATGGCTGCTAATAACACAGGTAGCTCGTGTGAATCAGAGCAGTCAGAAGGGATTTCTTCTCCCAAGGCCAGTAACATGCAAGAGGCCAAATGGGTTTTCCCAACAATTTGTGAAACTGCCTCTGTTCTCTGAGCTGCCAAGGGCAGGCACCAGGCTCAGCCTGTGCTGCTGTTTTTTTCTAAAGACAATCTAAGGGCGCAAATGAAAGGTTAGGATGACAAAAGAGTTGGTTGGAAGGGGTGTTTTGAAGGCCCCTCAATGCAGGACTAGCATCTACACAGATCATGTGAGGGTGTGCAAGTTCATTCTCCCTTCCCTCTGTTGCCTACTCCTCTCAGCACATCTTCAAAGCAAATTTATTCCTCTCCTCTACATCCTCCGAGATCCTCCAGATCAATATCACTTGTCTCTTGCTATTTTCTTTATAAGGACCTGATAAGATCTTAAACCAAATGAATATATTGCTCTTGACATGGTTAGCAAGAGTGAGACAGCACGCGAGGAAAACGTTCACCTTTCTGCTCCCTACGGTCCCTCATGCTCCCAAATCTGTCTATTACAAAATAATTCTACAATGAAATTGAGAATTTAAAACTATCCTTGTTATAAATTGCAGAATCACAGAAAATCGATTCAGAAGGAGCTTTAGGAGGTCATTTAGACCTTCTCCTTCCCCGAAGGCTAGATCAGTTATACTTGAACCAACGTAATTTATCTAATCTCTTCTTCAGAAAGGGTCTAATTTAGCACTTAATGATCCTCAGATTGACACACGATCTGAATTTGCCTTGCAGAGCCATTCAAAGGCTGCTTGTCCTACCCCAATGTCCATGATTTCTCTTCTTTGCAGCAATCTTTTGCATATTCAAAGGTATCAAATAAAACACTTCTTCAAGGAGTCTGCCTAAAATAAGCCAAGCAGTCAAATTACAGGCATCACAGGAAAAATAAAAGCAGCAGCATCCTCTGACTTACCCAACCAGGCAACAGGGAGAAGCACAAAGTCGAGTGGATGGTGGAGCAATGGAGATTTGAGAACTTTTATATGGTTTCAAAGCCCTGCCTTCTGGGAATGAGTCCTCCTAGGTAATGAGCTCACTCTTTCACAACTGCTGTCGTGCATTTCCTCCACAGACTTGTTTTACACGTAGGCATCGTGAAGAGAGGCTTTTGGCCCAGAAAGCATTTTAATCCCCTTTCTGACTAATCTAACAGAAAATATTCTATGCGAATAAAAGTCGTGCCCACCAGTTAGCACATTCATTGCAGACCCCATTGAGATCAGGGGTCTTGGTGCGGTGTCAACCTGTGTGGTTCCACCTCAACTCAGGCATGAGTCATTTTTGTGTCAGCTAATGCTTCTTAGGATGTATCTGTAGACAGGGGGGTGCTAATCTGTACTTCCCTCACCTGCTTTTCATCAGTCAGTTCTCTAAAGTGAGTTTCTTGTGCTTCTATAAACTCATGATGGGTGGGTTAGGTTTTTTTTTCCCCTCCCATGAAGATCTTCACAGATTTTTCTTCTTTCATTTCTGAACAGGTAGTTTTGAATGCGTCTTATTTCCCACGGTACAAAAGAGGCAGCTCCCCCCCCATCTAAATGTGTCAGAGAAGGGAACTGAGTTTATCACCATGTATCATGTGAAAAGGAAAAGGATTTTTTTGATTTTTTTGGATGTTTCAATCTACACAGGAAATAAAAGGAGCCTGTAGCATACGTGGTTTATTCCCTAAACATGATTCCATGTAAAAGAAGCTTATTGAGTGAAAATAGCTCACTGATTATCTCCGGGATCTCAGTGAGCTACCAGGCTCCAAGTCAAACCGTCCTCATTTCTGATGGTAGGATTATTTTCAGCAGCGGAGACGACGCATCCCACACAGAGGTGAATTTCATCATATTTGGTTGTCTTGGGACTGTCTTTGCCCTGTCTCCACCGTTTTACCAGAGCTCTTATCAGAACACATGCTCCAGATGCAATCGTTGTAACAGGCTGAGCTGGTACCCGTCACCAGTTGGGATTCCTGCGTGGCAAATGCAAGCAGCTGTTTCCAGCCGTGGTGTAACTTCCTCTGTTAATAATTGTTTGGCAATGAACAGACAGAACACCTGAATTTTAGACCACATCTTCTGTGGTGTGACTTTATCCAGTCAGCTTCCCTTCTTACCTCACACCCAGGTTGCTGGCTGGGGAAGATGCTCAGTTTTAGTCGCCAGCTTTTTGCTAACAAGGGGAACATCCCAGCCCAAGATCTAACCCTGAGTCAGGCCTCACCTGCTGCTCTGCTGGTACAAATTGCAGCTGCTGCTCTGCTGAAGGCAGGAACTAGGACACTTTCCAGCAGAGGAGAACCTGCCTGTCTGCTTTCTAGGGAGCATTGTACTTTGTGGTTATCAAAATAGCCCTTCTGCTGAGATATGCTCCTGGAATACAGCCCTTCAGAGCAGGGAGATAGAGGGAGTAAGCTCTGGCTCATAAAAAAAGTGCATTTTATCACTGTACTTGTTGGCCTAAAAAGGACAGAGCAGCTGGGTTTGAAAGGAGATGGTGCATTTCATTACAGCAAGGTTGCATCTGGATATTTGTGCAATTTTCACAGGCGAATCTGCATCTTCAGGTCATAACCTTTGTTATGTCCATCGAAACACCCGAGAGGAACAGGGCACGTAGCACTTGTGGAGTGGTGTTGGGGCAAAGAGTGTTGCAGGCTGTAGAGCCGTGGCTCTGTGTTGAGACATTGCTTTTATTGAGGCAAGCCGTGAGGTTTCTGGAATATTTAGCTGTCAAATTTCCAGCCTCAACTTGCAACATCTAGCGATTAAAGAAAATCACTTTCTGTAGCTGTAAGGGAGACGACCTGAACCCTGTCTGGAGATCAGAAGGTGGGGCTGTCGTGACCTTAAACACTGGTTTGGATTCATGTCTGGAGTGGCTTGGGGAGGTCACTTCACCTCCATGTCAGCAACCTCAGCAGAAAAATGATGGTAATTACCATGGAAGAGGCTCTGGAGTCAGCCCGTGGAAAGGGAGTGAATGTTTTTCCCACAGCAGAGGTGCAATCGCTTTCCTCTCTTGCATGGGAATTGCACAAAGACTATTTTTAGAGGCAAATGCTGTCTGCAGCAAAACCGGCCTTGCTGAAACATTGGGGGAAACTACAGGAGAAATGGGCATTGAGCAAGGTGGCTTTAGAGTGAACGTGGAGCTAAGCAGCTCCTCAGCTCTCACCTGGTGGAGCCCAGCTCAGATCCCAGTCAATACTGAAGCTCTACCACTAATTCCAGGGGACATGCCACAAGTGAGAAGAACACCATCCCAAGCCCATCCTTCCTAGACAGAAAATACCACGCCAGCTCCCACACAGCTTGGGGAGATGCTGTGCTGCTACCAGCCCATGAGTGGCTTTGCAATTGCTGATCAGGTAAGTCCCCAGAAAGTCTAAGAAGCCGTGGAAGAATGAGGCTGTTAAGCCAGCAGCTTCGACTAAAGGTCTGTAGCTGTCAGATTCATCTGGTTTATCATTGAGCTGAACATCTCAACGTCTCTATGGGTCGCTGAAGCTGTATTGCTTCAGTCTGGAAAAAAGGGATCAGCTTTATTAGAAGTGAAGACCCCTGCAGAGAACCTCAGCTCAGGATGGGGAATTCTTGCTGTGCTCCTCACCTCATGTCTGCATGGATGCTCTTTGGTTTTTCCATGTCCAGTACATTGAACCTTTGTGCACAGAGAGAACAACCTGAGAAAAACTGTTGTCCTCCTGGATTTCATGTCTTGGTGTGATTCAGAAGTTGCTGAACTGGATCTCCCAAGACACGGCTCAACCTCGTGGCTTAATTAGTCCCTGTTTCGTTAACACCCCATCTTGTTCTTTATTATTGTGTCTGTCATCATTTTAGGGTGGACATCCTGATTAACTCATCTCATGGGACAAAAGGCATAATTACCTGTTACTGAATTTCCCAGTATCGGTTTGTCTGCCTGCAACTCCACTCACTAAAGCATCTTTTCTCCCAATGGTGGAGTCTGAACGTCAAGTCAAGTTGCAGAAGACAAGAAGCTGCTCACCCAGAGGGATGGCCAAATACTCTAGTATCCAAGTACTGGATGTGAAGCATCCATGCTTCAGTGGTTGGGTTTTTTTCTCACATCAGTGGCTCATCTTCATTTTTGCCCCAATACAGCACCTGAGCTTCCCAGAAACCAGACGGTTTCCTATTAAACCTACATCCATGAATTAGTTTAACAACTCTCAAGAGATGCCCGTGGCTGAATCACTGAGCGAAGCCCGTGACTCTGCATTCACGGTTATAAAACTTCTCCCATAAAAGCACCAACCTCTATCGTAACCTTGTTCCATATTTTGATTCCAATTTTCTGATGTAGCAGCATGTTCCAGGGTCTCCCTGTGCTGCTGCTTGAAAGTCTTCTCCTAATTCCCAGCCTGAATTTATTCCTAACTGCTGCTGCAGAATTATTGTGCTTCTCAAGTACAACAGATTGCCTCCTTGAAAATCCACTGAGCACGACAGGAACATTTTCCAGTCGGCCATCACATCAAAGAGCCTAATTCTCAATTGCTTCACTCACGCGCTCGGGCTCAGGAACGAACTTGTTGGAGTTTAGCCTCTCATCAGCCTTTTCCAGCTCATACAAGAGGACGTGTGGTTGTGAAGTAGAGCAGCCTGGAGGCCACCCTGGCTTCGTGCTCATCTTCATAGTGCTGCTGCTGGAGGACAGTGACCTGGGATACAGTGCCACGTCTCAGGCTTCCCTGCCCTCTTGGAAAGGGACAAAATACCAGCTTGCTGGAACATCAGCTGCATGGTGGTCAGGCAGGTGCTTGGTGCAACAGGGAGGTTCTCAGGCCCCCGCTTGCGTTTGGGGTGCAGAAGGACCTCTCTGACTCCCAGGTGTGCTGCACTGCCTTTGCATGGATTCATTGCTTCACTGACAAGTTGGTTAAATTTGATTCTACGAATCTACTAAATGCAGTTAATTAGACTTGCTATGACATGACTTAGAGTAGGATTAGAGTTTGGTGACGGCAATTTCAGACTCTTCCATTTGCAAATGGAATTAATCGAGATTAAATTTCAGGAGCTGCAGGCTCGAGGAATTAAACTGTTTCTTCTCCAGCTGTTTCTGCATCTGTGTAATGCCACAGATTAATGGAGATAATCGTGGTTATACCTCTGCCACTCTTGGGACTTTGATGGCATCACATGGTTGCACAAGGTGATTATAGGAAGAGAATCAGGCCCAGAGGACTTGGAGATTATACAAACATGATTCACATTATAATCCTTAAACTGCTTTATAAGCTGAATTGCTATGGAAAGAAGAAACTTTAAAAGCTTAGTATGTCCCTGAGCATCTGATTTACTGACATGTTCTGGCTGATAGAACAACCTCCCTGGGGAGGGAAAGGAAGGAGTAAAGCCTAGAGAAGCAGGGAGGGTTTTGAGGAGCCTCACACGAGTGCTGAGTCTGGCAAAACAGGCTCCGACCCAACCTTGGTGTCCTCAGAAGTGTTTGGACTGCAAACCAACACTGACACGGTTGAGTGCTGGAAAAAGGCTCATCTGACAAGGTCTGAGTAATGAAAGGGCCATTGAGCAGATGAATATGCAGCAGCAAGATAGCTTGGGAGGGGCAGTTATTGGTCTTCAGGCTCCAGATGGAGAGACTTATCTTGGATCTTCTGCTTTCCATTGCTCTGAGTTAGTCATTAAAATCTTCACAATCTTGAGCTCTCACGATTCTCTTCATTCTAACACCTCTCTGTGGATGAAGGTGACGCTGACAGAGTTTCTAACACAGAAAGTGCTGCTTCAGCTGCTGCTTTCCTTTCCTCTCCACTCAAAAAAAGTGTAATATTTTCTTTTATTTCCTCAAGAACATTGGTGTTTCTTTTTTTCCCAGCCCAACTGATGGATGAAGCTAATGGATACGGGTGCTGGGGAGTGAGAAAGTTGTGCCAAAACTCCACAGCTCAGCTTCAGTAGTTTAGAAATCACCAGGGCTCTTACAACCATGTAGTCAAATTTTCTACAGAGACCAACCTCCACTGAGCAACCAGACCAAAGAGGTCTGTGGGGCTGCTAATCGCAGAACAGCAAGAGTTCATTAAGTAATAAAACTCTTCTAAAATGAAGCAAGAAGGAGTCCAAGTGAGGAACATTTAATTCTAACGCACGATGGATGGGGTTTGCCTTTTGCCTTCAGTGCTGTTAACTCAGTGAAACAGTGAAACTGTGAATTTTCTGCTTGCTGGGCTAAAAATTCATGAAGTTTTATTATCTGCAGCTCCTATGCTACTTTCTGCTTACAAATCTGATATGATAAGCCTGTGATCTCTGCTTATTCTCCACCCTTCCCTCCCTGCACACACCTTGCTGCCCTGCAGTGATGGACTGGGCAGACTCGCTCCCCTGTGAAGAACACGAGTGGAGACACAGCTACTGTTTGGGGGGGGTGGGTGTCCCCAGTGCCCAGAAGCACATGTACCTGTGCCTCTGGCTTGTAGAGCACGTGGGCTGCAGGGAGCACCAGAAACTCCCATTAAATCAGGCCAGTGCCTTGGTGCAGTGAGGTTCAGGCACCGCACAAAGACATGGGGCTGGGTCGAGTTGACAGGCTGCCAGTTTCAACTCTTAGAGGGCATCTGAAGGCAGTTTCCAGCGCCCAGCAGCTGGGTCTGTAAGGCTGGCATGGCAGGAGGTGGTTGTGTGTGCGAATGCTGCACTCTAGTGGCTTGTACAGCTTGGAGGAAACAAGTGCCTTGTGAGTTTGTAGGACGTGGCCATGCCTTGGCTAAGCTGGAGAACATGGCCATGCCTTGGAGAGGTCAGAGGACACAGCCGTGCTTTTATGAGGCTGGAGGACATGGACATGCCTTGGTGAGTTTGGAGGAGGTGGCCGTGCCTTAGTGAGGTCAGAGGACATGGACATGCTTTGGGGAAGGTGGAGCCCCAGCCCCCTGCAGGTACCTCTTCACGGCAGACCTCGTTCTTCGAGTGAAGACTTCTCCTTGGCTTTGCTGTGGTAGCCTAACCAATGGAACGTCCTTCACTACTCACTGGTTTCAAAGCTTAACTCCCCACTTGACCTCCCTCTTGCTTTACAGCTCTTTACTTTATTAGTATGTTTTTTGCTACCATTAACGAAGCAACATCACTTGAGGGTTCACCCCCATATCCCAGATCACACCTAGACAATTTACCTTGTTTCTTCTATCTTCTTTTTGTGTGTGTGTGTTTGACTGCCTTGTTCTTCTGCCAGATTTCTACACTTGGAGCAGGCAGGGAGCTTTGCATTCCTTCCACATTGGCTCATGCTCCAGAGTTGCTGCCCTGTGAGGTGGCTCCTTTGCATTCCTGACTTGTTAAAGGGAAGGCGGCGGGTTCCCTAATGCCTCACCTGGCATCTTCTCCAGGATGTTTTTCAGCTTCCTCCTCAGCGACACAGCCTTGGTTTAACTTCCTTTTTCCCACCTTCCTGTCAAGGTGTTTTCCTGGTTGACTCAGGAAAGTTAGAAGAGCGCAGGAGATTTTCTCAGCTGCCAACCACTGGGTGGCAGTAGCTTGTGGGGGAGAAGGTGGTATCAGGAGATGCACCGATGATGACACCAGAAGCACACATTTTTTGACAGGCATTGCCACGAGAAAGTGAACCGCTCGTGAAATTGCTACATGGTGAAAGTCTCCATGTTGCCAGAGTTAAAATGGAGCTTAATTGGATTTCTGGGGGTTTTTTCTGTCTTTGATTCTGTAGTTTTGGCTTACTGGGGGTTAACGTGAAAGACAAGGCATGGTTGTGATGAAAAAATTATTCCCCGGGGCTTTCTGCAAGTGAGAGAGGTACACGTGGGGTTTCAGTCAAGCACGGAATGAAATGAGGATTAGTCTGAAGGTTGGGGTGGTGCCTGCATCCAGGCTAGAATAAAATAAAAATAATATAAACTTTGATTAACAGGAAGGATCACACCTTAGCTTTGGAGCTGAAGAACGGGAGAGAGTTACGGCTTTGGATCAAAGAATCAATTTCTGCAGGAGAGATGCCACAACAAAGCCACATTTCTTGTGGTTCAGGTGAAGATGAACACACTCAGTGCTGACCAGGAAGGGTCAGGATTCCTTCCTGCTGGAGAAGCCTGTGGCAGAGGAAGCGTTTCACTCTCTGTGCTCCCTGCCCAGCGTGGGGCATAGCTGGCCAAGAGTTCCTAAACTTCATTATTCAGTTTCATCACAAAATTACTTCTAGACCTTTTTTCTTTGCCTCAAAAGCCACCTGGACAGAGCCATTTCTCACAGTTCAGAAGAAAACACATCCTTTTAGTAAACATACTCAGGAAGGGGTCCCCATGGGGTGGATTTCATCTCAGCCAGTGCTAGATGCTGGTAGGACTGAGCACTTCGTAGTCAGCAGGAAGAAGCTGTCACTTTGGGGGGATATTTCATGTGACAACATACACAGGAAATCACTGATCAGATCTTCAGTGACTTAAAAAAATTAATCTCCTGTTTTCTAACTTGTTTCTTTCATCTGTGCGATAAGAAGTTGACTCACTGAGAAAGTCACCCGCAGGACCCAGAGGAAGTTTGTCTGCTCCCGGTGCTCTCTGCCGCCTGTCTCGCTGCCAGTCATAGCTTTGACAGCTGAGCTTGTTGGGCAAAGTCTGCAATCAAACGTGACTGTAGCTCATCTTTTCTGCTCACCTGAGAGTCACTAGATGGTGTGTTCCCACTGCTCTGATAACAGGTGACTGTGTTGGGATCACATGAGCACCAGGACACCGACAGCCAGGTGCTCTCCAGAGCTATGTGAGCTAAAAATGAAGGTTTTGGTGGATGATGAACCCTGCCCACCCAAGGGGGTGACTTGAACTTTACCAAGAGCTCCTGTTTTTCCTCAAGGAGCCAGTGCCCTGCATCCAGCCCCACACAACTGACCCCAGCTGCTGGGCATTATGGGGCAGATGAGAAGGACCGTCAGCTCTAATGAGGGACTAGTGTTAGAGAAGGACTTACAGGTGATAGGAGGAGAGGTGATGGCTTCAAATTGAAGAAAGGAGGTTGAGATTAGAAATTAGGAAGAAGTCCTTCACTCTGAGGGTGTTGAGACTGGCCCAGGGAAGCTGTGGATGATCCATCACTGGATGTGTTCAAGACCAGGTTGGATGGAGCTTGGAGCAACCTGGTCTAGTGGGTGGTGTTCTCCACCCCCTCATGGCAGGGGGTTTGGAACTAGAGCTTGAAGGTCACTTCCAACCAAAACCCTTCTATGACTCTACAATTCCATGACATGGAGCAGCCGGTGAAGCTGTCACAGCATGAAGACAATGCCATGCACATGCAGAAGGTGTCTGAGGGATGGGCTGCCCCCATTTCTGGGGGACCACTGGAGCATTTCTGGGGAAGCCAGGCTCCAGCAAGACCTCTGCATCTTACTGGGTGCTTTTCTGCCTCGCAGAACCTCCCAGGCCCGGGCTGCTGCTGCCTCTGCAAATACCATTCAGTCTTACCGTGCCAGAGAGGATTTACAGAAGGTAATTACTCTTACTACGGGGACTGACACTCAACTACTCATCCCTTGGGATGAGTGCACCAATGGTAGTCACTGCAAGTGTTGCACACAGGGCAGCTTTTGCATGGGACCTAATAGGCTATGTCGTGGCTACCTCATACCTTCAAGGCACGTTTAGTAGCTATATAAAAGCTCTCCTCCTATGAGGGCTCACTGGTCACACCACGAAGCTGTTCTCACCGGGGAGCTGGGTAAGTCTGGTTTGTGCTGGAACTCTGTAGCTGCTGAAATGCAGATTTTATTTCTGCTTTTATTTTTAGATATAAGCAAAATGCTCTAGGGGGAAAAGCTTTCAAAATGAGTTGGCTGGACTTGCTGTGCTGAGCTCAGTCTCTGCGTCTGCTGCTGGGCATCTGAGATCCAGAGGCACTCTTGAAAATGCAAGGAAAGGTCATCAGCAGTGACTGGGGTGCTGCTGGTGGCGTTTGTTTTTGGGGACAGTCAGAGCAGCTTTGGCCTATCAGGGAACGCAACGCCAGAGGAGCTGTGTTCTGTTGTGGTATCGCTACCCTCTAATTGCCTTTGCTTCCCTAATGAGCATGAACTTTGTGGTGGTGGGACCGGGCTGTCAACCTCTGCCTGCCCATGGTGTGATGGGATCACCAGGCAGCGGTGCCTTGCACGCTCTTTGCTCCTCTTGTTGTCATAGGTGTGGCCAGGGGTTCAGAGATTGTTTCTGGCTTAGGCTTTTATTCTTGAAGCCTCATCAAGAGCTCATCACCAACCAAAAGCCAGAGGAGAAAACTGGAAAGCTCTGAGATCAGCCATTCTCATGCTGACCTCCAAAATCAGGTCTCCCCATGGAGGTCCAGGTGATGGGAGGGAGGTGCAGTCTGGGGAGATATTTATTGCTCTGTGTCTCTGAGTTTCCCAACTGTTTGACTAAGTGCTGAGTTTAAAATGCTGGCTTGGGTCCTCGGCTGCTGATGGTTTGGACACAGTGGCATGGGCAGGGTGCATCCCTGGCACCTTGTGAAGCAAACCAGTCCTGTGGCAGGGGCAGCAGCAGGACCATGAGAAACTCAGCCAGGTGCCTGTCTAAAGGCTCTGCTTTCTTCCATCTCATTCCAGTCCTGCCAAAACCTCACCAAGATGTCGTGCTACCTCCATCAGTGCCTCCATCCAGTCTACCAGGAGCCCGTCCCCATCAAGAGCCCACTGAAGTACGCTGCCAGACACCCTCCTGCTTGGCACTCGACACTGTGCATCCCACAGCGCGTGACCCCTTGTGCCCCCCGGCAGCGGATCATGTCCTCCAGCTTCTCCCAACAGCAGTGTGTGACCCAGTGCGTTCCTCGGCAGCAGTGTGCAACCAAGTGCATGCCACAGCAGCAGCGTGTGACCCAGCGCCTCCACCAGCAGCCGTGTGTCACTCGCTGTGTGACAACCTGCGTGCCACAAGAGCCGTGTGCGACCACGGGGGAGTCACAGATGCCTTGTGTGACCAAGTGCATCCCCCGGCAGCCGTGTGCCACCAAGGGTGCCCCTCAACAGTGTGCCACCGCCTGTGCCCCCCAGCAGCAGTGTGAGACCAGATGTGTGACCACGTGTGTCCCACAGCAGCCATACCCAACCAAGGGCATCCCACAGCAGCAAGGTGCAACCGTGTGCGTCCCGCAGCAGTGTGTGACCGTGTACAGCCCGCAGCACCCAACCCGCTGCGTCACCACCTGCGTCCCACAGCAGCGCGCAACCAACTGCGTCTCCTACCGGTGTGTGACCTCCCGTGCCCCGCAGCAGTGTGCCACCACGTACGTCCCGCAGCAGGGTGTGAGCAGGTGTGTGACAAAGTGCCTCCCGCAGCAGTGTGCCACCAGGTGTATCCCACAGCAGGAGTGGGAGACACCCTGTGTCCCACAACAGCCGTGTGTGACCAAGTGTGTCCCACAGCAGTGTGTGACCAAGTGTGTCCCACAGCAGCAGTGTGTCCCACAGCAGCAGTGTGCCACCAAGTGTGTCCCACAGCAGTGTGCCACCAAGTGTGTCCCACAGCAGTGTGCCACCAAGTGTGTCCCACAGCAGCAGTGTGTGACCAAGTGTGTCCCACAGCAGTGTGTGACCAAGTGTGTCCCACAACAGCAGTATGTCCCCCAGCAATGTCAGGTGGGTGGTGTAAAAATTTCAAGTCACTCTAAAAAGTACTGCTCAGCATCCAAATGGCCCTGGTAAAAAGAAGAGGAGGAAGATGAAGATCCACAAAAAAAAGACCAAGGTCCAGCTTTAGGGCAGGGCTTATTTATCTCCTCGTGCCACCTGCCGACTGCTCGCTTGAGACTGCTTTATTTCTCTTTCTGGCTGCTTCTGCTATAGCTCAGGTCTGTTTTGGGCCAGGGTATGATACTATTTCCATGGCTGCCCTCCAGGTGCCTTGCGGCTTGGACGTTAAGCTGCTACATGGCAGAGTTTAGTGGGATGCTCTTAAATTCTCACCTAAAAAGAATAGTGATTTTTAAGGTGGAAAAACAAAACAAACAAAAAAAAAAGAAAAATGGGGAAAAAAAAATAAAGTAAAAATGTCTAAGGAGTCCAGATCATGACAGCATCAAGAGGACTGGAAGTGTGGCCAGTGAAGAGATGACCTCTGCCTGGTGAAGAGCTGCCCTGTGCCTGGCTCTGAGTTTACCCTGGCCTCAGGAGGTGACCTCCAGGTCAACTCAGGTTCCAGGAGGCTGAGAGTTCTCCAAACCATCCGTTGCCACACACAGATTTGGAGGTGACCGTCAATTTGCTAAGCAAAGGGTATGTAAATCCCACTCCAATGTCCTTCATTTCGGAAGATGCCCAGAAATCCAAATGCTTAGTCCCCAGATGAGATGGGATTTCTGGCTTGGTGAGGTTGGTTCTTGCTGAAACTTGATACGTGGAAATTGTGGGGTTTTTTAATCCACTTGGTTGCTTTAAATCATATCGAAAACACAACTCAAACCAAAAAGAAAGTCTTTGAAATAGCACTGAAGGTTGTAGCACGACTGGTTTATAAGTGTTTGAGCTATAAAAGCAATTAACTATGTTCTTTACGCTGCCTGAAGACTGTACTGAAAACAAACCATATATACGTGTGTATATTTATATTATACATATATATACACACTTAAATAAATATACTTGCCTGACCTCAGATGAAATATCTTGCCTTTTTGCCCTCTGGTGGTTCTTCTTTATTAAACACAGTGAACTCCTGTCTGAACAAAATAGAAAAATCCTGTAATATGCCCTATCATTAGGAAAATGAGGAGTAGCTCGTGCTGAGTAGCTCATGTGTATTTGGAGGGCAAAAAACAAGTGTTGCAAGATGAAGAGGAGGGTGTGACCGGGGCCGGGACGCTGCCCTGCATCCTGCCCTGCTCCACCCTTGTTCGGTGACCTTGGGGTGCCACCACGGGCTGCCCTCTGAAGGCAAGGAGGTGGCCAAGACCTGAGCACTTCTTGATGTTGAGGTGGCATCTGGCTGCTTCCCCGGGGTGCTCACTGGGTTGTGGGGGGCAGAATGTTTTCACACCTTCTCCTGAGCATCCAGGGATGATGCTTTGGCCTGGAGGTGAAGCGTGCAAGAGCAGAGGTAACCATGGGCCCACCTTCCAACTTGCAGAGCCGGGGGTGCTCTCACAATCCATTTTGAATCCCCTTTAAAACCAAGAAATGAGCAATGGTGAGGCCTTCTGAGGAGCTGTCACATCATTGTGGCTTTCCCACAGGAGCCAGAGCCCAGGGAATCATTAAGAAAAATCTTCCTGAGTGGTGGGTGGCCAAGTGGACCTCATCTCACAAGGGTGGAGTGGCCACCAGAGCATGTGGCTTGTTTTGGAGGCGGCTGTGACGGAGTCTGGCTCTGACTCATGCTGCACCTTCAAGTGACCGCAGTACAATGTGCCTCAGTTTCCACTGTGCTTAATTGGGAGTAATAACAGCCCCCAACAACAATGTCCCATGTGCGTCCCTCTGAGATGAAAGGACTTTACAGATGCTAATTAAGAATGTTTGGATGACAGGGCACGATGTTATCATCGGGTTAATATTTTGCTACCTGCACTGGAAACATTAAACTGAATATTAGCGTTACTTGACAGCTACTTGATCCAGAGCTTGCCCAGGAACTGGATTAATGGGGCTTATAAAAATTATATTAATCTGTTTACCTGCTCTCTGACGCCAGTTTGGTTCCTAAAATCTTGGGGCAGATCAATTAATACGAAGAAGGGCGGTGTAGTTCAGGGGAGTGAAACCCAATGAAAGTTCGAGAAATCCAGGGTGGATTCAGGGCTTTTGCCTTTGGTTGTGGAAAAGAACATAAACCTGGGGAAAAAATTCTGCCTGTTGGGTTTGGTGGCTCTGGAGGTGTTGGCAATAACTGGGAAAACAGGCACTTTGTATTTTTTTCTATGATACCAAGGGAGACTTCTTTTCTTGTTGTTGTTGTAAAATCAGAACTGTAAATAACAATCCTACTTTCAGTTCTTCCAGATTTTCTGCTCCAAATCATAGAATCATTTAGGTTAGAAAAGATCCCTGAGATCATCAGGTCCAACCATTAACCCAGCACTGCCAAGCCCACCGATAAACCGTGTCCTTAAGCGCCTTAAAAATGCCTTTTAAATATTTCCATATTGGTGAGAAATTTCCCACCTACACCATTAAAAGTTAACTTACCTCTTTCTTTCAATGTGTGGGACCACACCTGAATTCCCAGCGTGCTGGAATCAAATCGTGGGTGTTGGAATGATAGGAAAAGAGAAAACAAATGCAAATATATATTTATATATACACACACATATGCCAGAGCCTTCGCTTATGCAGATCTGAGTATGCAAAAATGCATTCCCTGTTGGCACTTATGCTTACCCCACTGTTAATTTTCCCTTGGGTTTACTGGTGGTATAAACAGGGAAGAAAGGGAGGGGTGACGGGTGCAGAGACTGAGCAGCAGAGCAGGAAATGTGATTTGTGTTTTCAGGACACGAGCTCGGTTTGATTCAGTCGCTTTTTCCCCAGGCTGCCCCTATTCACCTGCTCATCCCTTCTCCTCTTTGTTGTGCCGGAAAAGCGTCACCTCTTTCAGCAGGTTATTCACTTCATGGCAAGTCCTTTTTAGCAGCCGTCTTGCCCTTGGCTCAAGGCTTTCTCAGCCCAAATCATCGTCTCTTCCCGGGATTCCCTGTGTAAGTGAAGGAAGTCTGCATGCCACAGTAATTACTGCCTGCAAAAAGTTGTCAAGAGTTCTTCCTGGATGGTGTTTTCAAAGGCACTAAAGAGACTTCTGCACTCAGCTCCCATGGAAATGAGGAGTCCCCTAAGGACCACCTTTGGTGCTCTCAATTATCATCTCCCTCAGGGTGGAGAGGTGCATTTCAGCCGGGTTGGCAATGGCCAGGCAGGGGATGCTTAGGCACCAAGTGTGGGGACTGGGGATCGGTAGCACACGGTTGTCCTTGGCCTGCCAGAGGCTTTCCTGGTTTGGCCACGGTGGATCAGGAGGTTCCCCCTCACCAGTAAGCCAGACGTCCCCGCAGTGCCAGGCAGCGATGGCAACCCCACAGAGCAAGGACAGCCATTCCCGCCAGCACGAAGCTGCACGTGGCTCAGCCAGGGCTGGCAGGCAATTAGAGCATCGCCCAGCCAAACCACCTCGTTCCCCTAGGGCACTTATTCACCCTATAAAAGCTCTGCCGTCGCGGGGCTCTCCTAGGCACTGCTCTCCGGTTGTTCTCACTGATGAAGTGGGTAAGTCTGGCTTTTCATGGAGCTCCTCAAATGCTGTTTTATTCCTGGGTGACCGGAGCAGACGGAGGTCCTGCCTCTGTACTCAGGGAGAAGGATCCTCTGGGGGATGCTGCCTTCAGCACCGGCATGTGCGGCTCTAACAGCTGGAGCATCTCCTCCGTGCTAAAATGAAGAATATTGGGAAAGTGCTTCCAGCTGGACTGTGAAGTCAGGAGCGGGATTTGTGGGCTTTTCTACACTTTCTGTTAGCTCTAGCCCAAGAGATGCTGTTGGCTACCTGAAGGGCCCAATACTGGCAGGAGTCAGATATGAGCTTGCACACGAAAAAGTGACTCCTCTAAAGGATATGGTGGCCTGGAGAATTTTGATGCTGTTTTATGGAATTTAAGCACAGCAGCTTTTCAGATAATAGCGAGAAGTTGACCAACTTCAGCGAAATTCAGCAGAGAGACTCTCTAGCTAAGTCTGAACAGGTTAGAATTTCTGTCTAGGCCAACAATGATTAAAATGTCTGAGAAGCAAAAAAAACCCAAACCCTTTGAAGCCAATAATACCCCCTACTTTAGGAGCTTTTTGTCTTGATGGGCATCACCAGATACTTCAGGTAGTGGTATCAATTGCTCTCCTTGTTATTCAGTGGGGTGTTCTTATTAGTCGATGATTATTATAGCTGTAGTGATAATGAGTTTTCCTAATGATAGCAACACACAGCATTGCTATTGCTAACAATCACCCAGTGATAGACTTTTGGTAGATAAAACATCTTATTGTAATTATATACAGAACTAGGGGTGTTCAGAAAATGCAGCTTTTTTATAGACATTTAATTATATGCCTTAATCTCCAAACAATGTTGACATGAAAAAATAACATTTTCAGAGAACCTTTCCCATGTCAGTTGTTCCAGTACCTGCTGTGCTTAAAATAATCCTGTTAAAAACTTAGAAAACTCCCTGATACTGGTGTTTTCTGGAGCGGGGAGTGAAGCAGGATGGTTTCTCCTATGACTCTCAGGGCCAAGGTAAAGTGAGACTTTTCATAGTGGTTTGAGGAGAAAAGTCTGGACCCCCAGATGATGCCACCTTGTCCTGTCCCCAGGGATGGGGTCTTGGCTAAACTCAGCCTGGTCACAGAGGGGCTGCCAGGATGAGGTTCCCCCACCAGGCATTTTGACAGCAGGTCTTCAGCTTGCCATAGCAAACCCAGGATGCTGTGGGTTGGTGTGACTGTAGTTCAGGACTGGAAGCTGCTTTGAATGGCTGTAATCCTCTCAACTCGGTGAAATTTGACCAGTTAACACCAGCTGAGGTTTTGCCTTGATGGTTTCTCCTTTCCTGCTATGGTGTCACCAAATACCTAGCAACGACCCAGTTGTATTTCCTCTTCTTCTTTTCTGAAAGATGCCTACACAATAGTACAAAGCTGCTGGGCTTACGGAGGCAGCCAAACAGATGCCACAGCAGCAAGCTCAGAGCCTGTAATTTCACTCTGCCAGCCCAGCAGACCCTGTGGGACCATGAATAGCAGGCAGGCAGGTCTTACGTGCTGCCACAAACCTCTTCTCACCATCAGCTAGCTCATTTAACCTCAGCTTGGGCTCGCTGGCATGAGCTGCAGCCACGCCTGGGTATTACAGCACGGACACACCTTTAATCTTGGCTCACCTTTCATCTCTGCTGCTTGGGAGTTGCAGGACATAAACTTGAAAGGCTGTCCCACTGGGGATACAGGAGGTATTCAGGAAGCAAGACAGAAGGTCATAATGCCACTGCTCCTCGGTGAAATGCTTTGATGGACACTTAGCTGGTCTTTGAATGGTGGCATGAAATCACCCCCAGTTTACCTGGCTCCAATTCCTGATTGTTTCTGGCCTCTTAAGAAAAGGGTGTGGGGATATGAGGTGAGAACAGACTCTCCTCTCTTTACCTGGGTAATCACAGCCTGGTCTTGAGTCACAGAGAGCCTCTGACCATCAGGACAGCTAGGTCTGTGGGCTTGCCATGTTGGGAACACCTGCGGTGAAGCTCCAAGTCCTGCATCACAAAAAATAGCTGATGCATGTGTGAACTGTTTGCCTTTTTCCTGCTTCTTCCAGGCATAAGCACCCTCCGTGACCATGCACTATTATGGGGACCAGGTTAAACACCTGTACCTGCCAGGATCGGGCTGTATCACCGAAAGCATCCAGCAGTGCATGCCCCGGTCTGATGCATGCAGCACCACATGCCACCCACTGAGCATCATCAAGAGCCCGATGCCGAGATGTCAAAGCTACCCTCAACCTCTCACTTACATGTACCCGCAGCCGACCGTGAGCCAGACATCTCTGCTGTCTTGCCAGCCCTACGTACAGAAGTGTGTCCTGCTGTACCCCGAGCTTTGTGAGTCCACTCGCCTTCTGCCCTGCAGGAAGCCCAGCATGAAGCTGAGCACGGTGCAGAGTTTCCAGCCCTGTGAGACCAGCTGCACGGAGAAAAAACGCATGGCCAAGAGCCTCCCACCTTGCGCACCCAGGTGTCCAGAGCCGGGTAAACTCCGGTTCCCACCATGTGGGATCAAATACTCGTCCTCGTGCAAGGACGAATGCAGGTCACATAAGATATCCAAGTGCTCGTCACAGAAGTACAGTGCAGGGCTCCGGTCCCTGCAGGGGGTGACCAGCGGCTATTCCCAGCCACTTCGGGGAGTCACCGAGTGCCCCCCTCAGCAGTGCCCAACGCAGCCCTTCCTGCAGGAGCACGTGAAGGGATTCCCCTTGCAGAAGTGCATGAAGGGCTACCCGACGCAGGAGTACATCACCACCTACTCCTCACAGCCGTGCATAAGCAAGTCCCCGCCACCATCACACACTCCCAAGTGCCCCCCCGGGCAAGGAATAAAGGAGCAACACGCAGCCAAATGCTCGCTGCTGAAGGAGGGAACCAAGCACAAGAGCTCGTCCACACAGCACCTAAGCAAGTCCAAGTGCCTCTACCCACGGGCCACCCAGCACTCGACACAGCATCACACAACGGGAGTGAAACGGTCGAGCCACTCCAAGAAGAGTCGCTGTGCTTCAAAATGGCTGTGGTAAAAGAGATCAAAAAAGTAATTGTGAAACCAGCAATCTCTGTACCTGAGGTCTGAGGTTATTTTATCTCCCCCTCTTCCCATTCCTATCCCCCAGAGAAGCTTTGGCCTTATTTTACCCCTAATTGTATCCATGCTAAACTCGTAGAGTGCATTGCCCTTCTTTTTTGACCACACTTCAGTTATTCCTGCGACAGAACAGATGTTAGTGAGACATTAAGTAACTCTGAGCTGATGCTCAGGCTTTGAACTTCAAACCAACACAAGCCTGTTAGGGTGTTTGCGCCCCGAGAGGTTTTTACTGTTACGGGATCAATTACATTTGCCGGTTGTACCAGTCATATTAAACTCAGGTTGCAGCTGGATTCCTGCTCTGTCTGACTTATTTTCCATTTCTAAAGACTGTTTTGGATAATTATTGCTCCACAACCTTTCTAGGCAGTCCAGAACTGGACGCAATACTCTAGAGGTGGCACCTATGGAGCAGAGTAGAGAACTTCCCTTGACCTGCTGTCAGCTCCCTTCTGAACGCACCCCACACCACAGTCTCTCCCAGGAGGTGCTGCTGAGGTAGCAGTGAGAAGCAGAAGCTCTCTGCCACCATCTAAAGGTGTAGTGGGAGACCCAGCAGTTCCTCCCATCACTACTTTGCCTCCTCACGCTGCAGGAAAACCAGCTCCTATCCCCTTAGCGTCCTCTGCAGACCCCCCCAAACAGGCCAAGCAGGATTTCTATAGACTCATTTCTCTAATAAATTGATAGATTTGCCTGTGAAAACAGAAACTGATGCTACCACAAGTCCTCCAGGCTTAAGAATCTTGTTTCCCATGGGGAATGAGAATTCATTTTAACATCTAGTAAATCACTAACCCTGGGAAAATAAGTGAGAAAGAGAGGGAAGGTCTGAGCAAGCAGCTCCCTCCTGTCTACCTCTGGTGGGATCAATCCCTTTCCTATACCAGATACATTAAAAAACCCATCTCCTCTCCACCCTTGCTCACCCCAGGCACCAGCATCCTCAGGGCAGGCAGCAAGGCTCAGGGTTCTGCAGCCATTAGAGGGAGATGGAGATTCACAATTAAGGCATGAGGGGTGGCACAGCCCAGGCCCAGGGGAAATTCTCCCACTGACATTTACCCCACTTGCACAGTTTAAAAGGATCTGTTGATGTCCATTCCTCTTGGTCCTGAAAGGGTCCAGCCTCCCCTTCAGCTGGCATGGGGATGATGGCAGAAAAGCGTTTCCCTTTAAAAAATGTGAGCTTCGGTTTCTGTGGTTTTGCTCCTGAAAGAAGAGGTCACGCTGACAGGATGATATAAAAACCAATAAACGATGCCTGAACTTTTACCGGGTGTCCGCATCAGGGTGGTTTTTATGCTCTCTTGTTCCTTCTCTCCTCCTCCTTCTCCAGCAGCAGACCCTGCTCTTCCTCATCAAATCTCTCAGTGTCATCTGCTTCTGGAGATGTCATGAGCTCTGCAAAAGGAGGATGTGGTGGCCGCAAAGGTGACAAGAGGCAGTGCTGCAGCCTTGTGGCGGTGAAAGCCAACTGCAGGCTGGGCTGCTGGAGCCAGAGCATAGCCAGCAGCCGGAGAAAAGTGGTGATTTCCCTGCAGCTGACCTTCAGGAGGACACATCCAGACCTCCGTGTCTGGGTTTGGGTGCTCCGTGCAAGAGCCGTGAGTCTGCTGGAGGCTGCAGTGTGGTCAGGGGACTGGGTGCAAGAAGAGCAAGCTGGGGGAGCTGGGTATGTTTACCCTGGGGAAGAAAACACTGAAGGGACAAGATGGTTCATTTCCACCTTTACCCACCAAATGAGTGTTTAGAGCAAAGATCGGCTCCACTCTCGGGTGGACAGTGACAGGATGGGCTACAAAGCAGCTCATTTTTAAAGGTATGATCATAAACTGGTTCAGAAGCCACCAAGAGATTCATAAACTCCCTGAAATTGCCAAAGAATATGAAATACAATTTTTATCAGAAATTGCTGGCAATGTCTAGTGACAGAGCTCAGTGGGGTTGGTCTCCATCATGAGCTATGGGCCTGGCTTTTTGGACAGGTTCGTGTGAAGTTCTCATAGAACAGTAGGGTTTGGAAAGGAACTCTGGAGAGCATCAAGTCCAACCCCCCTTCCAGCACAGGTTCATTGTAATTTTTGAGCAGATGGTGAAAATAATCCTGATGATTAAAGACTGGTGAGGTTTCCACACATCAGGGAACATCAAAACATTTCAAAAACACTCATTACTGCTTTATACATGCAAAGGGTTTGATCGTTATAATATTAATAGTATGTTATCTGAGGCAAGCACCTCAGGGCTAATAGCAGCTTTAGAATATGCCTTTTTTTTTTCTTTTTTTTTTTGGATGGAAGTGTTTTAGTTGCTCTCATAAACCGGACGTTGGTTTTGAGCCTTGACAGCTCAAGGTGCTTTGCATTTTCATGAAACAATGCCTAACTGTTTGCATTCAAAAAGGATTCCTTTCGAAAAGGTGGCTTCAGCTAAGCCTGGGAAGGTTGAATGTGTGGCTCAACTCTGAGAACCCAACTGAATCCTTGGGAAACCTGTGAGGCTCCACAAAATTCATCAGTAGTAGATAAATTCCACACTCCCCTACCCCCTCCCTGTACTTAAGTCTTCCTTGATGCATTTTTAGCCCATGGTGACTACGCCTGTCCTCAGCGGGTGTAAACAGCAGCTCTATTCTTTCACCTGCCTTCTATGTGCAGAAATGATTACCTTGTCTCCTTCCAGTCTTCTCTTCTGTAAGTGGGCATCCTCCAGAGGTTGTTTCTTAGCCTTCTGATCACGCACTGGAGCCAGACACTCAGGAGATGGTCAGAATGGGGATCTCCAAGCAGAACAGCCTCCTCCAGTTCAAGCTCCGATGACAGACGGTGGAACAAAGGACAGGAAGCAAATAACCAAATCAGATCCTTTGTGAACAAAACCAAGGTACGCGCACTCTGCAAAATTCTGTTCTCCACTCTTCCCCCCTGCAAGCCACTTACAGGGGTGAACCCACCACCTCCGGCGAAACGCTGCAGTGGATTTAGGGGAATGAATTAAAATCCCCCACCTAGCAGCAGATTCAACCACTCTGTCTGCAAACCACTGCTCACGTGGTCAGCGTTTAAGTCAAAGCTGAACAAACTGGAGCGAGTCGCATCCCCTCGTTAATCCAGCCAGAAGTGGGGGAACCACCATCAGCAATTAGACCATAAAAACACAATGCGAAGGGAACCCCACAGCATGTAACAGTATGTACCACAGAAAATTGAATAATGCCAGTAAACAATGTTAGTATAATTATAGTAATTAGAAGCATTACACATGCAGGAAAAATTGTTTGGAGAGTAATTAAGACCTCATGCAAAGAGGTTGTCTCATCTTCCTGGAAGTTCAAGAAAGAGTATAAAACTCAAAGGTTTCAGGGCTCCTCTGGCCATTTCTCTTGACTTCTTCCTGGACAGCTGGTAAGTCCCGTTCACCTTCAATCTAATTACACGGAGTAAAACGTTGTTTTAACAGGAGCTGGGGTTTAACAGCAAAGCCACTCTGTGGTTTCTGGAAATAATAATGAGGTTCTTTCTCAAAAAGTCTGTTAGAGGTTATTTAGTTTTAGACTTAGACCATGTGCAGCCTTAAAAAAAATACATCTATGGGGACTGGCTTTTGTTTTAATTGTGCTACGTACTTTTTATTATCAATTAATTGTATAGTTATATGGTATCCAACATAAAAGGCATTTTAAACTCTATTTAGGTACAGTTTAGATAAAATTACCATAGAATCATAGACTGGTTTGGGTGGGAAGGGACCTTCAGAGCCCCTCTAGTCCAACCCCACTGCACTGAGCAGGGACATCTGCAACTAGAACAGGTTGCTTGGTAGCAGTAGTATTTTTTTCATGAAAAAAATTCAAATATGTTTTCCAAAAGGTTTTTTTATTCATGAATTACCAAGGTTTAATTTTCAACAGGATAAAAAGGGATTAAAATCTTCTTGCCTTTTCTTTTTCCTGATCGTGTTCACAACCAAAACATAGCTAGAACAAAGAGTCCAGTTCACTAAGAAGTGATGTCTCCCCAGTTTTCAGCTGGTCTGCTTGTGGCTGGAGCCTCTCTTTACATTAAGACACCTTTTTTTTTATCATAGCACTACTATGAAGAAGAAACTTTTCAAGGACAATTGTTTTCATACTCAAAGACTTCAGGGGTTTTCTGATAAAAGCAGCTGATGCTGGGTATTGACAGACATGAAAAGCCAGGCAAGATAATTAATGGATCCCCCATAACTTTTCCATCATAATCGGTGCTCAGAAACAAGCATTTCACATGATTTATTTAAACACCTACCTCTGAACGAGCTTGACTGCACTCTGAAAGTGCCTGTTTTTCTCCAGGGATGAAAGCGAAGTGGCTACTTCATAGTTAATCATCTACATCATACAGTTTTTTAATTTGACAGATAAATTCCACAATATATTTTTGCAATTAGTTCTCATTCAATTACCTAAGAGATGGATTTAGGGTCTAGGCAAAAAGGTAGGCACCAAAAATCACCACAAAACTCTTGGCTCTGCCACAAATGCTCTCTGTAAAGTATCTGGAGGTAAGATTTCCCTAGGAGCTTGCAGCACAGCACCAAAATCAGGTCCTTCCACCTCCCACACCACAGTCACCAGCTTGCAGAGCTGGGATGATGTGGTGGGCTTTTTGTTTTGTTTTTTTTTTAACCTCCCCGTCCACCCCCTGCTCCTTCTTTCTTTCCTCCTA
>JANHFX010022974.1:19047-45809 GCA_027560015.1 Chloroceryle amazona | reverse complement strand
CAGCTCCGCGCCGCCCCGCGATACTCGCTTCGCCCGCCGGGGTGGTGTCACCTGCCCTCCCCGCTGTTGTCAAGTACCACGGGGATGGGGGGGAGGGGCACGATACGCGTGTTTAAGAGAAGGGCTTTTACGCTTGCTGTACAGGCTTTTGTTTGTTTGTTTGTTTGTTTGTTTTTTTACCTTCCAGCCATGTCAGGGCAGCTTCGCTGCAGATTTCCCGACTCAACCACTGTCGCTGCTGAGGTCAATGGGATTTCACGGGTGTCGAGGAGAACGGGTTGCAGGCCGGGATAATTTTTTGTAAAGTAAGCGGGTTACGAACTGAAACGCGTTTCCAAAGCTGGTGGGACACCTGCAGCCCTCCCTGTTTTGAGTGCCTTCCCGCGGTAGGTTTGGGAGGTCTGAATGTACCGGACCTCCCCCGGTGAGCAGCCCTTCCGTCTCCGCGCCCCGGTAAGGCAGAGGGCTCCCGAGGTGACACCCTGCAATATTATCCAGTCGGTCATTTTAAATCGCACGTTGAAGGTCAAGCCACCGCGGAGGGCTTCGCCAGCGCGCACGAGGCGCGCAGCCCGCCGTCCCGCGCCTCCTCGGGGAAATAGCAGTGATTTGCCCGGGAGCGTTTGAAAGGTGCACGCTCGGCTGGATTTATGGCTTGGTTGATGCGAGCCAACACTTTCTATTACTGCGCAGATAGAGTGAGTCGGAGCGGTTGTGCAAGCCGAGAAAGGAGGAGGCCCTGGAAACGGTACAAGCAAGCGGTGTGATCTCAGCAGAATGTTTCTTACAGGCCAAACTGGGGGCCACATGAGGCCAACAACCTTTTGGAGGGGGGAGCCGGCTCCCCCGAGGGGCCGTACACACCACGACAGTGGAGAGCGTTCCGGGGCCGTGGAGAGAGGGGAAGCTTGTTTTGCAGGTACTTTGCATGGCACCTGCACCCCTGGATGCTTGGGGGGGTACATACCCGAGGTGGAGGCAGTGCCCGCTGTTCTTGCAGGACGTGAAAGGTCTGCAGCGAAATGGGGGGGAGGGAGGGGAAGAAGTCGGACTTTGCTTGTCACCCTGAGATTTAAGGAGAAGCGCTCTTCTTCTGCCTTGCCTTTAGCTTCTCCTTGGGAACGCACCGAGCCGCGCCAGGCGCCGCGGAGGTTGCTCATCCGCCGTGTTTGCGCAGTTTACGGGAACACAAGCGGACTGCAAAACAGATGCTCCGCAACCCATTAAAGTGGGCCACCTGTTTTTCACATCATGCCCCATCTTAAAGCCGGTTTTCTTCATTATATCCCTCCCGACAGATACCATGAAATACATCACTCATTTAGATATGGGAGCCGACCTCTGGAGGACGACTTGCGCGGAGCACTTTGATGTTGAGAGACAGATTTCAAAAGACAGAAAGCCCCTGCCATGTTTCTAATTACCCTGCACCCGGGGTCTGCCACTGATTAACGCGGCGGTGCCGGGGCGAGGAGGCACGGCTCGACTCGGCCCGGCTGGGCACGGAGAGGCTGCCAGCCTCCTTAAACCGCGCTGCCAGAAAAACCAACACGCGTGCATAAACACAGCTACCGACTAAAGTCAACAGCGAGCTCCGGCGAACACCAAACAGACCGTGTCGGCGTGAAAACGGTGAGAAAGCCTTTTCTGCATCCCCACCCGCACCCCCGGCCTCCCGCCGCTGAAGGCGATTTAGGAGCAGGCGATATCTGCTCCTGCAGCCAAGGCTCTTTTGCAAGACGGTGCGCTGAAAGCGTTACAGACCTTGCTAACGCTTCTGCTCACATGCGGAGCTTTTATCTCGGCAGCGCAGTTGGAAAAGCTGAATCACCGCAGAGAGAGTGAGGACTGAAGGGTATTTTTTCATATGCAACAGGCTGCTTTTTGTTTGATCTTCACAGTCCCTATTTCTATGTGTATTCCTAAAGCCGAGGGATCAAACAGAAAAAAATTAAAACCATGCTGCCACTCTAAATAAGATTAAGCCCGTGGCAATATATTGACTGCTCCTTGGGGAAATAATTTTCTTGCTGCAGGAGCCACGGCCGTTCTGGAGGCAAAGTTGTCTTTCAGGAATGGACGATGAGAAAGTGATGTTTTGGAGTCTCCATCCAAAGCCACCCAGAGACAATTTCAAGTGCCCGTGCTCCTGTTCCCCTCTGTACTCCCAGCCCAGCTGCATCAGCGTCGCTGGTCTAAGGATTCAATGAAAGTTGCCAAGCTAAGCTCAACTATGCCTGGTTTTACTCCTGCAAGAAGGCATCTTCAAGCGAGTTCCACTGTTGGTCTCAAGGGATTTTGACTCCAGGCCCCAAATAAGAAGCCCCACATTTTCAAGCGTGGGTAGCTTCAAGATCTCACTTAAAAACCACAACTGGAAACATCTTTATGGGAACTGGAATCCTTCCTTCTACTGGGGAAGTTTGTTCTTCCAGAAGTGTTCTGTGCTCACATCACTCCCCTTTGACACTTAAGAGTTAATTTGTTTTTTAAAAGACTTCATAACCTTTTGAATTCCTGGCCACCTGTTCTGGCAGCTTATGTGGAGGGAGAGCTTTTTTTGGAAAGCCCAACCTCAGCCATGAGGCCAGAAGTCCCTTGAAAACACGAGTCCATGTCCTGCATGCCTTTGTGCTGAGGGCTTCTCCAAGTCCAACTTCTCTGTCATTCCCTGCTTTGCCAAGGTCTTGTCAGCTTTAGGGGAAGGGTGGAAAGCCTCTCTTTCCTCAGGGATGTGGGGCCAGTGGTGAGCCCTTGCACGTGTATATTTTGTAGCCTTTTTAAAGTTATTTCACATGGCAAAATCTTTGTAGTGCTTTTTTCTTTAAACAAGATCTATTTTTTTTTGATGTTATTTCTTCCTTTTCTCTCAGGAAACCCATTCCCTTGTATATTTGAAGCAAGCTGAGATGCAGCCAATTGTGTTAGTTCTGGCTGGAGTAAAAATGCATAATGAAACACTGGATGTGTGCTGTGAGTCCAAAATAAATGGTCACTATCAGAGCCAGCAAAAACCTGCAAGCAAAGACAGTCTGCAAAAAGTAAAAGCTTGGACTCTACCTGCAGTACTCTGCATTTTTCCAAAGTGAAAAATGAATTTTGGGGCATAGAGAGCTTGGGAAGCGATGCTGGGGCACAGTGCCTTTTTTATTACATTTGTGAATTGTGATGATTCTTTTTTTTTATTATTATTCTTTTTTTTTTTTTTTTTTGTGCATATAGTGTCTGTTAGTGGGAGAAGGTGTTTTATCTCCTAACCTGTATTCTCAAAGCACAGCAGTTCAGTTTTTATGTGCCAGATATCAGTGTGCCCTAATTCTTCAGGCAGTTGGGATTAAAGTTTTGCTGTATCAGAGAGGTGTTACAAGGGTAACTCCATTAATGCATGTGGAAATCTGGTACTGCAGCGATAAAGACCCTGTAAATATTTACACAGACAGGCGAGCTCATGGAAATTTCACATTATTAGCTTAACTTCATTACAAGGAAGTAGTTAAGAAAGTCAGCAGTATATTACATTCCCTTTTATTTTTAATTAAACATTGACAACGTATCTGGTGTTGCTTCAAGCCACAAGATTCAGAGGGTCACTGCTCTAAATATTTTACAATCTGCAGGGAAATACCAAGGTTCAAGCAAAGCAAAAAAAGTAACTGCTATAAGAATAAATCTTGCCAGACCTTTTACACTTTTAAGAGTTAGTAGAAGAGAGGGTAAAGAACAACCAGAGGATATAATTTATTTGGACATTCAAAAGCATTTTGATAAACACCCATACAAGAAACTGTTAAGGAAACTTGGTAACCACAAAGTGAGAGGTAAAGTCCCGTTGTGAATTAAAATCTGGTTGTAAATGGGTATGGAATAAATTGCCAATTCTAATAGGTAAAGAGATTAATAATGAGGTGTCCTAGAGATCAGGACTTACACCAATATTGTTTAATGCTTTATTAATTACCTGGGGGTGAATAGTGAAGTGGCAAAAGTTGATGTCAATAGAAAAGTACTTAGCTTAGGTCAGGAACAACTTCAGAAGAATTTAATAAAATGGCAGCACCATGTGCAGAAATATGAGGGCAGCTTGAAAAGTGCCCTCAAAACCTACTGCAATGCTCCCGCTCTTCCTGACACATGGGCCTGTCCCACATGTCTACAAAGGTAAAGTTAGGTAAGCTGAGGACAGGAAGATGTTTCCAGGTATCTGAAATACTTCATTCCTCCCAGCTGCTGCCCAGTTCCCCTAGTTAGTTCTTCCAGGAGGAAGGACTGAGCTCCCACATGGCAGGCCCCTCTACCAGTCTGTGAATAGTATCTCCACAAGCACCTCCAGTAATTGTTTTAAAAATCCGATGTGAGTTCCCATGGCTGATCCTTCCCTGAGGACACACCAAAGGCTCTAGGTCACCTCTCACAGGTGTCTCAAAAACTATGTGTTTGGTCTGATAAGTGTGACACAGCAGCAAGCCTCAAGTCCGCTTAGTCCAAGAATGTAAGCTCCTGGGTGCTGTGTGGCACCTGGAAAAAAAACAAACAAACCTGCCAGTATAGCTGGAGTGCAAATACCTATATGAAAATAGGAGTCACATCATCTAGTGCGTAACTGGGTAAAGACACAAGCAGCTGCCTGAACTTCTTGCCACTGAACTTCTGGGCAAGTCGTTAAGGTGAGTTGTTTACTCTGTGGCTTTTTCTTTCCACTGATTTTACTCTTGTGATGTGGCTGTGTCTTGCTGGACCCTGTTGATGTGAATGGTAGCATCATGACCTGGTGTAGGGCTGAATTCACATTGCAAGCTTTGTATTTGAGTCTGGCACACAGACAAATGTACTCTCCAGCAGTCTGGATTACATTCGATGGTATCTTTGTATATTCTCATTGCTTCCATTCCTCTGTTCCAACTGTTCTGTCTTCTCCACAGTACCACCCAAACACAGTGCAGGCTGCCATGGCTTTTGAAGGTAATGACATTCATGGAAATTCAAACAGCTGTTTTTCACAGGGATTTATTATTGTTTTGTTTTTACCCAGTGGGTCATTTCCAAGGATACTGTTCTGGAAAAGAAAACAACTAATAAAGATTTTTGAAAATCCTCTTGATATGACTTATAAAGTATTTTGAAGTACCAGCCACAAAAGAAATTGTTTATAAATTTCTTCTTTCATTTGATCATTTATATTACATTAGAAATACCCCATGTCCCCAGTGTCGGGACTCCAGACTACTGAGGTGCCAGTGCTGCTCACAGAGGAATAGAACTGGAAGGAGTCACACCCCAGGTGGGAAGTCCATATACATGTGGGAAGTGACTTGACTCTGATCCTGCAGCACCCATGAGACAACCCAGGGCTCCTTCCTTGCAGTGAATCACACCACCTTGCCTTGTCTCCACTTTTGTACTTCAGCCCAAGCTTTTCATGGCTTGTGGGCACTCTTGGAATTCATTTCCCTCCTTTTTTTTTTTCATATTCTGAAATGAATAGCCATATACACATGCTCATAATACTCATTCAGCCTAATAAGCAATAACCTAATACAGCAGTGCAGGGAGATGAGCCCCAGGTGTGATTAGGCTTCATTTGTGGAGCTTTAGGAATTGACATCAAATGAGGCCCCACTCAGAAGTGAAGGAACAGCTTCAGCAGTGCTGGTCTAAACACCCAGCATGTGCAGCCAGGAGTCCTGCAAAGGATCATGTCAGAAAGGAGGGATTTTGCAGGCCAGGGGTGCATGCTATAGTTGCTGCTGAGCTTGAGGTGCAAATCTCTCTGGCCATGGTTCACGGAGTTACTATGAGGAGCAAAATGTTCAGGCAAAGTCATGGTAACACTTGCAGTAAGTATGATACCACCTGAGCATAGTGCACAGTCATGCAAATGTGAAGGTCACAGCATGACTTGGGACTGATGATTTAAAATTGGTACATTTTACTATTAGCACCATTGCTTTTCTCCATAAGTACCATCCAAAGAAAAGCTTTGAGAGCTTTTTCTGAGGAATCGGGATAGGTGGGAGTCTGAGGCAACCTGTAGCTCTGGGCAGCTGCAGCATTAAAGCAAGAAAGAATAAAACTCTATTATTTGACTTCAAATTGCTGAGGCAGAACCCTAGGATTTTCCTGGAAGTGGCTGACCTCTGTCTGCCTTGATGTCCTGGTGCTGTGAGACTTAACAGCTGTCTCCCCTGTGTCTTCTCTCCAGTCTCTCCTTGGGGGTTTCTTGTCTTTCCTATCTTCACCACTGAACCTGCTTCTCCCAGCACGCACCCTTCACCCTCTATGTAGTAAGCTACTCCAGTCATCCCTTCTGCTTCAATCCTCCTGCCAGCAGGAGGTTTCTCAGAACTGGTCTCCTTCTCCTCATCTTCCAGGCTTTTGAGAGCTGCAGCAACTGAGCCGCTTCCAGCAGGACAAGCTGATTTCTGTCCTCCTGACTCCCAGAGCACTTAGCAAACGCTGGCATTTTGCTAATCCAGGCATAATTCATCACCAGTACTTTTTTTATTGTTATTAATATTACTGTAATCTCTCTGTTTTCATAGTCTTGAAGAGCTGTAGGAGCTGTGAGCTTTTATACATGATTGTAGAAAATATTGATGCAGATATTTTGCCAGGCCATAAAATCCTTTACAGCAGTAGTAGGTTTTTTTAGAAGGCTTAAACAATTTTGGATTAAAGTCAAGACAGAAATACAATGGCCAGACTGGAGAGGTACAAAAGGTGCTTGTCAGAATCTTAGCTGTTCCACCAGCATAAAGCAATCGAAAGGATCAGGAGCAGAGTATTTCGCACTCAAAGGTGATTTCTTTCTATCTACCAGTTCACAAAGATGTGGCAGAAAGGAATCTGTAACTTATTTTTGTGCCTTTGGTATCTACCTACAAGAATACTGGCAGGATAATTGTAGTAGTGGTTCTCAGAGATGGGAATGCAGTACTTTATAGGAGAGAACTCAAGACTGTGTCCTAGAAAGATGTCAGGTTGCTTTACAGTTTCTAGTTTGAATAGACAAGATATTTGGATTGTTTCTCAGAGTCAAAAAAAAAAAGGCATGTGAAAATGTCAAAGAATTTCCTCTTTCCCTTTCCCACCCAAATACAAAATCAAATAAAAGCAAACACATGGGACACAAATATAAGAGCAGCCCCCTCTGCACATATTCTCTGTGAAACACACGCTGTTTCCAGATGTAAGGATTAGACCTCATCCAACTACTGCTTAAAGCTCAGCCTTGGCATATTTATTGAATACTTACTGAGTTGGAAACTTCTGGGAAATCTAATGCACTCAGTGGTCTGGCTGCCACTTTCAGCCATGATACTCATCACTGTGTCTGTTCTGTGGTCCTGTTGCCAACTCTTCATTCCAGTCGGACCATTTTCAAGCCTGCTAAATTATAGATTTAAAGTCCTTAGAGTGTAATGAAAAATGAAAAATAATTAATGTGATTTTTTTTTGTCTTTTGTCTGAATATTTTTAAATTGACTGTTGCTATAGTATAGAAAATATACAACCCTGACAACATGAGCAGTGAAGTACACTCATGATGAAAAAGCACAGCATCAACACTGCATCATTTATGAAAAAAGAACTGCATTATGTCAAAAAAAAAAAATATTTAAAAGCACTTCAGGATCTGCACTCAGAAAGACTTCAGGATTTTCATGCATTGTATGGATGGACATCTCATATAACTACTTTTGCTAATTGAATAACTGTGTCTGTGGTTAGACCCCAGATGAAAATTTTTCAGACATAAACAAGCCTTCTGTAATAAGTAGTACATGGGAAATTTGTGCCAGGATCATGCACTAGGCTCTAGTTGTTGCTGCCTAACATGGTGCTTAGTATCTGATCCTAACCTGCTTCAGCACTGACCTCTTATTTTTGAGTTATATTAGTATGAATAAGACTACACCAAAGTTCTTGGGGCTGTAGATGTACAAGAGGCACATCAGCTTTACAACAACTTTACAGTGCCAAGTTACTTGTAAGATTTTTATAATCACATTATGCACCAGAAGAGGCTGTGCATCCCAAGAGGGAGAGCTAACTACAAATGGGAGTCAGGACAACTGTCAGGCTGAGAAAAAAAAAAAGCCACTTAAGCTCATAAGCAAGTATGGAGTGCAATATAGATTTAGCTACCTGGCTTAAGGCTGAAAGATGATGCCTCAGCACATGGGATTCAGACCCTGAAACATCCCTGGGCAGGTGGCTCCCATGAAAAAACAGAAGCTGAGGCTCTGTATTGCTAACTCATCATGTGACCTGGTGGTTAGGACTGTCTCAAAATCCAGGAGACCTACATACCTGAATCCCTGTACTGACTGATCAGAGTTTATTCCTTGTCCCTTGTCTCTTTCTGGAGTACTCTGGCAGCAGAGTACATGATGGGATTCTCTCCATCAAGGCTATTCATGATGGGTTGTGTATTAAAAACTTACAGAAATTATTCTGTACCCCAGTGGTTTCTAGCAACTGCTGCATTAAAGAATTGAGAGTCAGTCCCTGGTTAAATGATGAACAGAAGAAAAAGAGAACCACAGCACGTATGTTTCCAGCAGTTGGGGCATGATTAACAACACAAAACGTGGGTTTAAAGATCAGTCTGCTGACATTCGCTTTAGGAAAGTAAATGCACCAACTCACAGACCAGGGGAGATGCCCAGCAGCGTTCTGTGAGTCTGGCTGAGCCCCAAGGATGACTGCAGAGCCAGACCCTCTCCAGGTGCTCACAGCTGCATAACTCAGCATGCACCCCATGAAAAGGGGAGCACCCTGCAGCCTTGGCTGGTAAAGACTGACCTGACGGTGGGGTTTGGGCACCCCTTGGTTAAGGGTCAAAGGGATTTCTGAGGATTTTTCAGTTTCTGAAGCTTTCAGGTGCCTAGAGAGGCAGTTAATGATTACATCTCTCAGCAGAAGTGTTTTCTCACAGCATTTTGCAGATGGATATATCCTTAATCAAATGTGGTTACACTTTGCAGGACACTTTTTATTCCCACCTTTCTCAAAAGCATAATAGGCATCAGCCAATAAAGTCAGCAGCATTGTTTTGCAAGTAGAAAGCTATACTTACTATTCATAAAACATTCCATGATAATTTGTGTCTATTTATTCCAAGAATTGAAAAAACCCACAACAAAACCACCAAAACAAAAAACCCGTAACAAACAAACCCACAAACAAAATAAACACAACAAACAAAACAACAAAAACAAACAATCAAAACAAACAAAAAACAACACCAAAACAAAACAACAAAAAAACAACCACCAATATGCTGTTATTCAGGGAAAAAACAACACCACAACAAAACAAAAAAAACCAAACACGGAACAAGCAGACAAAGAAAAAACCCAAACAAAACCTTAAAAATTGTTTTAGTCCAGACTGGAGCCACTTTTGAATCCATCAAAGTTATGTTGATCTCAACTGCTTTTCCAGAAACACTGAGAATTTTATATTCTTTGAGCACCCCAATGGGCTAAAAATATTCCTGAGAGGTTAGTAGGCTCTCAGCTACTGCTCCAATTCATAGAAATTAAACCTTCCATCATCTGGTTTTTATATTTGGAAAATGTCAGCTATACTTCCTATCACATATATTGTTGCTTCAATGCACTGAGCCTTCTGCGAATTTCAAAACACATAACTCAGCTCTCAAGCATTTCTTTTGTAAATATTGATAATGGTTTCAAGTTCTTTATTAAATAACTTTTTAATGAGCTTGAGGACAAAGAACTATTTTTTCACAGTCTCACAAAGATAAGAATCATAACATATCTTTCTGTACCACAGAACACATGGTTCTCAATACCTCATTGTGCAGCATAGGTTTTCCTCACTTTTAAGAAAAGTTTGCCTAAATGAAAAAGTCTCCACAATTGTAAGAAATAAAATATAAGCAGGCCACACTAAAATGTCCAAAGTTGCATGCAAATGCTGTATGGCAGCTATGCACATTAGCAAATGCTGGCATTTGGAGAGCAACCTCAGAAAGTTCCCTTTAATCCAGCAAGATTAAACAGCAAGAAGATCTTATTAAATATATATAATAGATAAATTGTAAAATAATGAATTATAATATATATAAATATATAAATACATAATACAATTAAGTAAAATGCCACCATCACTCCTTAATAAGATTTAATCTATAGACCTTTCCTTGCTCAGTGTTATTTATTGCCTGTGTTTTTACCAGAAAGAATCCCTGTGTATATGCTTAGGATCAAAGACAATAAAATATTATGGTGAGGTTCACTAGGGGAAGTTTCCAGGGAGAAGTTTTTTATCAGTTTACAGGCATGGTCAAAGTCCTTCAGGGGAGCTCTGCTTTGGAGAAGGCTGTAAACAATTTACATGGGGAGGTAAGAGGAAGTTTTTAGGGTGCCTTGAAAATTATTAAGTTATAGAAGTTCAGACCTCTTCTTCTAGACCTGGCCCAGAAAGCTGATGTTTGCTAGCAAGCATGTGGCTTGCTAGGAAACTGCATACTGTCAGTGGAAGTAGGGTTATTTTTTTAATACATTTAAATTAAAAGTTGGACTGGGTAGCAGTATAGTAAATCAAATATGCTGTGCAACTAATTTTCTCTATAAAACCCCAAATGTTTACCTTTGAACTTAAAAATGTTGCCTTCAGGCATATAGTGTTTCAGCCAGCTGTAGTTTAAACGCGTGATGCAGGTTCTGTAGCTTGCTTCTTCAACACTCAAACTCATTCATGTTTGTTAAGTGGAATTAAAAGCCATATAGGAACAGATTACTGGTCCCCTGATATTATCCTTTCTTCTCACACATTCCCTTGAAGACTTTCAGATCTAATAATAACATTTTCTGCTGCTAGTCCTATTGAAAGCTTGAAACCTTAATGATGATCCATTTGAAATGTAAATACTTGGTCACATTTGCATGTTTATTTAAGGGAATGTGTATTGAATCATTTAGCTGTAACTACAAACAGAGGTCAAGAGACAAACAGGGACGTTTAGTTTATTTTAGATGGTGTTTTAGGCCTGACCCATGGCTGGACATATTGCCAAATTTGTGCTTTCTCAGAAGGCTGAGAGAGGCGTCTCAGCTTCTCCAGTCTCTATGTGGGCATTTTTTTCTTGTTGAAATTCAATACAAAGCCATGCATTGGCAATGCTGGTTTTTGTCTCCCCCTCCCCCCCCCTAGAGTCTGGATGGCAACAAAGTCACAGAACCTGTATATTAAACGTATAACCAAAAGAAAAGTGTTGGGAAAAGAGCTGTTGTTGATTACTGGCTAGCAGGTTCTTATTTTCATCCATTATTTTAATGATGTTGAGATGTGGCTGCAGTATTTAGGACATGCTTTGTCACTGAGACCATTCCAAAGGTACCTTTTCAGCCATTTCCAGTTAAGGAGTATATATGACCGAGTTGTGAATTAGAAGAACCATTCAGTCTTCCATATTTGTCACTGTGCCAACACAAGGGAAATGACCTTGTTCTAAAAGCTGAGCACCTGCAACTCTCATTAAGATCCATCTAATGTCACCCCTTGCTTTTCATACTCCTAAAAGGGCCTCTTACAATCTACCTGCTTCAATTTCCCCATGGATTTATTGGCTCAGAACACAGATTACTTGTCTTGGTATCAGTGATTTCCTTTCTTTTGAACAGGAACATAAAAACACAAAGAAAGTCTAAACTCAAGTAATGTGAAAATATTGTCTTTGATTCCAACCCATACATTCAAAGTTAGAGCTGAATGTCTGACTTTTACTTGAAATGTGATGCCTCAATTCTGCATATGATCTTACAGCACATAAAATGTTTAGAAGCCTTTGAAAAAACGGAAATATTCTTGGCTTCAGTTGCACTCATTATTATGCTTTCTTTTTAATACATTCAGAGCCGGCACAATAGATCTTTAAATTTACCAAGCTTGGGTATCAAGTTTCAGGACTTGTGAAATATGTGTTGTTACTGATTGTAATAGTAGTACACTGTCAAGTCTGTTGTGCACTTCACAGATGACGTATATTTAGGTGAGAAGATCCTCTCACATAAATAGTATAGCCCAAAAACTTGATCCAAATCTTCCTGAAACCTTTCCAGTTTATTTCAGTGACACACAGGACTAGAAGTTTGAAATGCTGAGCTCTTCTTTCTTAAAAGGTGAGGAGTACAGGTACTGGCAGCTTTATACTGGCCTGAAATTGCCCTACTTTTGTCCTTTTAAATTCAGACGAAACAATAAAATTTAATGTATACATGCACTTACTGCATTAAAATTAATGGTTTCATTTCCACACTGATGATTGACCATGAACTTAAATGAAATTAGTTCTCCTGGAAGATGTCTAAGTACCCTTAGAAGTGAATATAGTTTTTAAGACAGTGAAAATGCAGCATAGAGAGCAATGAAAATTTCATGCTTAACATGCTCAAATGGCTTAGTGATCTCAGGGCTTTTTTTTATAGTTCCTGACAAGAAATAATCTGTGAGCTCCATTAACAGTTGCCTCAAGTTTGAGTTAAAAAGAAGAAAATATCAGTTGTCCTGAAAGGTTTAAATGTAATCCCTTCTAATGAAGAATATTTTTTCCATTGCTCTGTGTTCACTTTTAAACCTATCAGAAGCCTTCTGTAAGAAACACCTAAGCAATTTTATATGACTTTAAGAAGAGATCACACATTCATCGAGCATGTTCAGCAATGTTCTCCAAGATGTGACTTTTGTATTATGAGAGTAAAACTTTAAAACACACAACTACTTAGCAATCACAGCTAGCTGGATGTGAATGGAAGTGAAGAACCTGTAATCAGATCAAATTAATAGCCACCTAGCTTGCAGAGCCTGCAAGCTTATGGTTTCATTCAGCCAGATGCTGTGTGGCTTCTGGAAAGGGACAGTCCCTACCCCACAAGTCTGTTATTGAAAAGAAACCCTTTGCCATTCTATGAGGTGATCTTCAAGTATTTAAAATGATTCAAAAGCTGATATTATTACCCATACAAGTACTGATCAGAGGTTCACTCTTCAATCAGTTGATCTGAAATGCATGGAATTAATTCCCTCAAGACTGGAATGTGAATCAAGGGGAAGGAATGTATGCTCAGGTAAGACTTTGGTTGATGGGAAAAGGTATCTGCACAAGGAGATGACCAGAAACTATAGCATCAAATAACCTTGTACTGCAATTTCGCTGGGACCCCATAGGCTCTGAAATCAAAACTAGTCCCCCTGAATGCTGTCTGTGGTCACATTCCTATTCAAAAATTAGCAGATTATTATTTCCACAGCTAATCATGGTGAACAGTTAAAAGTATGATGGTACCGTATTAATCTGTGGACTGTTTATTACATTTGTGGCACAAGTGTAATACAGTAATCTTTTCTCAGTTTTACGTTCATTATATGTGCTCATAATAGATGAGTAAAGTTGCAAAATGTGAGTTGTATATCAAACTTTGCAGGAACATTAAGATACAGGGGCTCTCCCTGAGCATCTTGTCTAACCTGTTGGCAGACATACATGCAGGCTATATACTTAGCATTCAACATCTGGAAAGTTGGCAGAGCCAAGCTCAGGATTTGGATTACAGCTTTTTTTCACAACGTGTACAATTGTCCTAGGCAAATAAAGCCCTTAAGCCCCATAAGGAGCTTTAGAGTATGCAATTACTTTAGAGGACAACCATTTAAAGGACACTGAAAGCCTCACAAAGTTTTACAGCCTATGTGGCAAGACCTTCTACCTCCGAACTACCAAACTCAAACCAGTAATAACAGTTTGCATCACTAGATCCCTGATGGATCTTGTAGTCCTACACATAATTCAGCAGCTGGGGATCTCTGGGTGGAAGAGTACAGGTCTTTTAATTTAGCTCCTTCTATTAGTTAACTGTCATGGAAAAAAAGTTGTGTAGGTACCCCAACATCTCCCTTTTCTCCCTGAATATGAGCTCCTCAGTGGTGCCAGAGAACAGAAGTATCTCCATATGATATTGCAACAATGGACCAAAGGACATATACCTGAACCTAATCACTACATGTAAGAAAGGTAGCATTGTAGCTAGGACCCAGAGGTAAGAAGCCCTTTTGTAGGCTGTTTTCTTGTGGAAAAAATTTCAAAAAAAAAAAGGAACAAAAAAAAAAAGAAGAGAAAAAAAAAGGCTACTGAGCAGCTAATACCATATGTCCTTTCCTGTTTTTGTTTTAACCCAGACTGTCTTACATAAAAGCAGACTCCAACACACTCAGGCAGCACTTCTTGCCTGAGGCAATGAATCCAGCAATTTTTTCTATCAGTTACACCAAACCACAGCACACTTTTCTAAGCTTAGCTTGTTATTGTCTTTCAGGCTGCAGAATACCTCAGGGCAATGGAACAGTTACTGGCACTACAAATGTTTTCAGACACTGAAGCTAGTAATATGCAACCTTATTTGAATTAAATTACCTCTTTAAGAGAGTCTGAAACTGGATGACTTCATATAATTCATTATGTTTAAGAAGGCGGTTTAGTGTGGCAAGTTAAAACCCATTAAATTGCTCTGTAGTTTTCTTGGCTGTGGTTGTTTTTCTTAAGTGAAAGTAATTAAACATAAATATTTACTAATATCCCAGGCTGTGAAATTCTATAGCCAGTAAGAGGAACATGGAGAACCAACCCAGCATTGGCTTCCTATGTTAATACCCCACGCTGGCTGGAACGTGCTTGCTGACTTTTCTACTAACAGGGCTGGCCAACGTGGAGCTCTGGTGGGGAAATCAGAAGCTGAGCAGTTGAATTTATTTAAGCACGGGGAGGAAACCACTACTCAGCTGTGATTTTTTTTTTAATACACAGCATTAATCAAATGTGCTGTAAGACACTGCAAGTAAGTTGTCTTTTTCCCTCCTGATACTGTCCAAAGACCTTCTCTGAAAATCTGTTGATGTCAATGGAAAAAAGCTTCTCTGAGTTGCAGGGGGGTACCTCCCAACCGTACTTTCATAACCACTGTAGATAAGCACAGGTGAGCCTGACCACAGAGGCAGCATTGCCGTTGCTTGCCCTAGCCACCCCACCTCACTGCTGCTAAACCATCTCTGTCTGGTCAGCATGAGTGTTGCTGTGACCACATGGAGAACAAATACTGGCAAATACCAACCAGGGATAGTGCTGCCAGCTTAGCTTAAAGTTTCTGTAGATGTAAACCAAAAGCTCCCCCTTGCCAGGCTGCTGTAAAACTAGTGAGATGGCAGACACTAGTAGAGATAGCAAACTGTTAGTCTAAATAATATAAACTCCCAATAGGCATGTTCTATCAGAACAGCAACAAAGAGACCCAGGCTGGCCCAATGTGCACAATGAACATCTCAGGGCTAGCACTCCATCTGAGACCTCTTCAGATTACATGTTCAGAGACAGGTACATGGAACTTAGCCTTAAAATAGTACTTTACTCTCTTTATACTCGGTTTGAAAATAAGGGATCTCTGGTAACTCTTTAAGAATCCTGAGATAAAAGAATTTAGAGTTATTTATACACTGTGGTACTTCACTAAGTTGATCTACAGACATATTCTTGTCCTTTCTACACAGACCAGGTCCACCTCATGCTTATAGGAAGATTTCTTTTCCCCAGGATCTGACAAAAGGACTTTCATTAAAGACCCAAGGCCTCCTGTATTGTCAGAAAAATATGAATCTGCTTAGCTGGAAGAAAATATCTGTTGTTGGCCAGGGACATTATTCCCAAAGTAAAGGTACCATGTATCATGAAAAGAAGCAACAAAACCTTAAAGCAGATGGTGATTAGGGATGAACATATGCCTGTCCTCTGCCTTCTCCATACCTGCTGCTTTCTGCCATGCACCTGTTGTGGGATGCAAGAGCAGTCAGTGCCTCGCAGCATCAGGCTGGGGCAGCACAGCCTTTTCAGAGCAGGGGGTGTGAGAGGGTTCCCCAGACTTGAGGGCAGGTGCTGAACCCTCTGCCCCCAACCAGCACTTCCATCACCAGAGCTGCAGAGGGGTGTCCCAGGGCCACAGTGGCACTCTCGACTGAGGGCCCAGTCAAGCAACATTACTAAAAATATCATAAATCTCTAAACTCAAGCAGCTTGGCTAGAACAGGTGTCAGGCAAGGGGAAAGCTTGAATTACACAAATAGGGCAAGTTTATTAACAAACTTTTTGGTTGAGCTTTTACCCAGAGATCTTGTTGCTGAATGTTTAATACTGTTGATGTGGCCATGCTTTTTTATGGCAAATAAGGAACACAGAGTTGTTGCATTCATATTTGTGATCCACATCCTCCCAGAACAAAATCTGGAAGGTTTGTCTGACAGCATGCTCAGAGTGCAGGTGAAGAGGATTAGAACAAGAGTAATTTGTGGAGTGACTTTTTCTCCCTTGAAGTAACATCTCTGTAAACTATCTCCCCAGTCCAGCAAAGAAATGTCACCTGAAGAGTGATGCTGTGCTGTACTCTACCCCGCTCCCTGCTGGCCCCTCAGAAGACACAGTATGAGGGTTCAAATCACCCCTGGATCAATATCTCTTTTCATCTCATGCCAAGCAGGGTGACATTTCACACAAAGCATGCTGTTAAGACACATGATGCATTTCAGTCATGGTTAAGTCCAAAACCTTCTGTCATGAACGAGCTTGTTAAAAGCTGCTTTAGTTAGAAATATGAAATAATTTGCTCCCAGCCTTTACAAGACAATAGCTCATAGGAGCTGAAATTCAGACATTTTCCTTTGTAATAAGCTGGCCGGACCATTTCAGTCTTTGAGGGGTATGAAGCACAAAGAAACTGCCAAAACAATTTTAAAAAATGAGTTGTATACGTGGCTGGGAAGCAATCTATGTTTTCTGCTGAAAAAGATTACTCCACGTGTCCCCAGCTCTGCCTTTCTGGCCAGGCATCCACAGCTCCTGGCCTTCTTCCTCCTCCCTGGGCTTCACATGGGCCTCTCACCAATGCACTGCATTGGCTCCTGGTGGGCAAATCCTCATTTAACACAGTGCCTCCTCTCATTTTGGCAGCACTGGAGTGATGGGCTACTTTTTCTGCCAATAAAGACTGATGGTAAAAGAGGATGTCTGACATTTGCTAAAGCCATTGGGTATACAGGAAGAAAACTAGTTAAAACTGTGTTTATTGAATGAACAAGCCCTTATCTCATTTATAAATTAGTCAACAGAGCAGCCTTCAGCTGTATTACCGCAGGCTGATTTTTTGTCAGGTTTTTGTCACTGATTCAGTATGATTTGATCAAGGTGATACCTGGAAGGCAAATTGCCAACAAAAATTCTGGTCCAAAAGTGATAATTCAGTAGATGGCATGTTTCTATCCAAGGTACTGCTAAGCAAATACCAAGAGCCAGGCTTAGTACTTTGATTTGATACCTAGAAGGCAGCTTTCCATAGTTTAAGAGCACAGTCATCTCCTTTCAGCCTTCAGCACACAGAAGACTCCTGGAGTCTGAGATACTTCATTTAAGAGTGTGCTCAGATTTTAACCCTTCCTACTCATACAGGAGACAGATTCATGTGGAACAACCTCTGACTGGTTCTCAGACCCAAGGAGCAAGCCTGCAGTTGTCAGAAAGCATGGGGACAGGGCAAGCCTTCTGTGGAGCTGGGACCAACGTCAGAGTTTCTGTGCCAGGATGGTATTTCTAAGCAAGTCCTGGCTGGCTCTGAGAGCAGGGACCCACCTCCTGTATGAACTGCTGTGGCATTACTAGACAGAACAGAGATAAAATCTCTGCTAAGTCAGAGAAAATGTTCATGCATTTATGTTCTGGTCAAATTTGGTTCCAAGTGCTGCCTAACAGAGTGAAGCATTTTTTATTTTTTTTTTACTTGTTTTCTCATCCAAAGGCTCTAACAAAATCTCTATAGACATTGTAGACATTGTAGCAAATATGATGCCAGCAAATTTGGTAATTTCTGTACCTTCAGGAATTCTTCTACAAAATTATCCTTTTATTCTAATTGCTGTGGGTATTTCAGTCCATAATGCAATTCAACCAAGCAAATCAAGGAGAAAGATGAAAAGGATAAAAGTTTCTTTCCATTTCATTTAATTGGGAGTTTCCCCACAACCTGTGTGGAGGTAATAGGCTTACAGTCTTATTTGTACAGTAATGCTTGATTTACTTGTTGTTCCCCTTCTTGCTTTCTCTTCCCATGGTGGCACATTATTGTTTCAAACCGCTGATCTTTGCTGTGGTCTCTTGTTTCCCACAACTTGCATTGCTGGGATGTTTACTTCCTGGATTTAATTCTAATTTAGCTACTACACTAATCCTTAAATAAATCTTTTTCAGTTCAACTCTTTCCCTTAACCCTACACACCAATGTTTACACTAATATAAATAGGCAGGATATTAGATTAAAGTTAATTGAGGGAGTCAACATACTAATCCAGTTTCTGCAGGTTTACACCCCTGAAGAAAATATTAAGAGCAGCCATATAAATTCCCCTTTCTCATAGCCAGAGTGAGGGAGAATACATACGGAGAGTGATCCACCATTGGGTTTTGTCAACCCAAGTCATTTGTATCATGTTTCTCAAATCATCAAACATAATCTAAAACAACATATACAGCTAAGATGAATTTTCTCTCTTTCTAGTTTCAAGGCTGACAGCTCAGGGGAAAGCTGCGTGAACATAGTTTGAGAAACTACAGGTTTCCATGAGAGCAAATGACAACATATTATCAGTGTAACAGTCTGCATAGTATTTCCAAACAGCACACCTAAAATGAAAACAAAACAAAACAAAACAAAATCCCAGTAACTTCAATTAAATATTTTGAATGCTATGGTCTTTAAAGAGCCAAGACTGAATTGTTTTAAAAGCTAATCTAGTCTAACTTCAAGCTCACAGGTTTAGACCAATGTCTGTTGGTGCAGATTTTCACCTATAATTATGCACAGATATAATCTAAAGCATATAAGCATCTAACAGACAATACGGTGATATCTAAATTATAAAAACATTATCAGATTTAATACAGTCCAAAAAAAAGTAGAAAAAACACATCCAAACATAAAAAAAAAATCTTCAAACAAAAAAAGGCTGTGGAATAGAAAAGTATCCATTATCTGGGTGTGCTGCAGGTTCTAGCTACTTTCTTGCTTAGTGACAGAATGGAAGGCTGTGATGAAAACATTTTTGGTGGTTGGTGTTATTTTTGAGACTTAACAATGGCATTGAGATAGCAACTTCAAGTAATAATTTCATTATGTTCTATATTGCACAGGTGTGTAGGAAAGTGGGTTATGCATATTACTGCAGCTCTGTATTTCATTTCTGTCTTTAAGAATGCCTAGCAATGGCAAGGATGCAGAGCTACATACAAAATAAATATAGTTAATTCTACTCTACAAAGCAGTACCTATGAAATTTCTGCTTCTGAAAAATCAACATCCACTTTTAACTATGACAGACTGGAGTTCCCAGAGCTGAAAGTCACATGGAGTTACAGCCCTCTCCTTTTAAACTGGGAACCTACCTTTCTTTCACATGTCCTTTTAACAAGTTGTGTTCTAACTTAAACCAATTAATAACATGACCAGGAATGAAAAACAGTGGCAAATGGCAGCAAATCGAATTCTGAACCCCTTCAATCAATCACTTGTCCATAGCCCATACACATATTTATTTAATAAATTCACTCACTGTACTACTCCAGGTCCTGTTAAACCCTGAACGCTCAGGGGCAGAAGTTGTAGCTTTTCCCTGCCAGGTAGGTGTTTACGAGCCTGGTAGCACCAGAAGCATTTCTGGAGCCCACAAACATAATTTAGCTGCAGTAATGTGAAATTACTGAGCCCGTCTCGTGCCGACATGTGTTACATGCAATTGTAAAAGGAAAAAAAGTTTAACAGCTTAGCCACAGAGGAATGTTTATATCTGATTACACTAACTGCTAATTTAATGGTAGTTAATCAGTGGCATGTAATACAAGCTGAGCAACCCAGCAGATTTATTGATGAATGGAATTTAAAGATGTTGTTAGAAAACCAGTGCAGTTGCTACATTCAACAAGCAGGCACAGAGCCCTATCAAACAGTAGCACGTTTGCTAAGGGCAAATCTCTACTTCAGCTTACTGCACTTCAAATCCTGAGTTACTTCAGATTTCCAGTGACCTGGTAGGCCAGTGTGTGAGCTACAGGCACAATCCTGCACAGCACAGAAGAGAAGCCCTCAGCTGAGGCCAGTAAGTACCATATTGATGGGATGGGCTCTAAATTTCAGAGAAAAGCAGACAAATCCTGGAGCCTGGGTGCTGTGCCTACCTGCCTTCAGCCACTGGAATAAAAAAATACTATGAACAAGAAGTCACTGGGGCTGCAAACTGAGGTTTAAATACTGGAGTGGGATTTTACTCTTCCTTTTTCAGGTGTGCCTGTGCTGCTCTGTACCAGCTACAGGTATATAAGCTGCAAGGGGCACATTTCTTCCTCTGTAAAGTCAGTGGGGACTGATGAATGGATGTAGCCCTAGCGTAAATGCAGCACTGGTGACTGAACAATGCCACCACTTCCCAGTACGTGAGCTTGTCTGCACCTGGGCTGAGAGGGCTGGGGCTTATTTAGGGGAGAGGGAAAGAAAGGTATAGATGCCTTATCCCCTCTGATAGGTATTGATTTTCCTAGCTGCCACATACCATGCAGCTTGCTTTCCTTAGCACGAAGTATGACCAAAGGGAGTCTGCGAAGCAGATACCTGTGAAGTGCATCTGTGCCCAAGATTAAAAAGCAGAGAAAAGCTTTTTAAAGATCAGACTGAACCCTTTTACTCACAGAGGCTTTTCCAAGTGGTCACCGCTCCCTGTTGTCCCCCAGAGCACTCCATCACCCAGCTACCCAGCCTCAGCCTCCTGACCTTTCAGCTAGCTGAAATCACTGGGAATTTTTACTCCTGACTTGGCTGGGATGAGGTCAGCTGACAAGTGAGCGGCATCTGTAAAGGAGTAAAACATTGAAAATTACATCAGTTATTAATGGGATAGTTTACCAAATGCTGCCAAAATGTAAGAGCTTCTGTTTCTTTGTGAGCTTCAGTTCCTTCTTGTGCAACTGTCAGGAATGTGTCCAGCATTGCTTATTTTGTGAACGATTTTCTGTTATCATTTAACTGGAAGATTTCAAAGGCACAAGATGGTGAGTTTTCAGGCTGTTAATAATGGCCACAAGAAAATCAGGTAGAGAAAAAAAATGACTGTACTTGGAGAGATCTACCAAATGAGGTGCCTCGTGACCCAGCAGTGTAACGATGCAGTGTTTGAGAAGGGCTCACCTGAAACATAAAACCCAGCCAAAACCTTGATACTGTATCAAATTCATCCTTAGTGCAGAGAAAACAGAAAAACTAGCATGGCAGTAATTTCTTGTTCAGAATTAAGTGTAAGCCAACACTTCAAGGAGGCAGTTCTTTAAATCACCTCTAGGTTTGAGGGCAAGTGTGGGGAGCCCCAAAAGGCTCCAATTCCTACTGGAAACAATAAGCTACACTAAACCAGTTGTACCCTCATGTAACAATTTATTTATTAATAAAAATCTACAATTAATATAACTCATGTTTGATCCTGCATGACAGTGGTATAAAAATGCACCTCTGAAAGTAAAAAATCTAACTAAACCAACCAACCAAACCAAATGAAACCCACCCAAGCAAAACAACCAACTGACCAATAAAAAACAAACCAAACCAACAACAAAAAAAAGCCAATCCAAACAAACAACACCCCCCAAAAAAGCCAAACCAAAAAAAAACCCACAAACCAAAACCACACAAACACACACACACACAAAAAAAACCCCAAAACAGTCAGAAACAACAACAATAACAACAACAAAAAAAACAAGACAGGAGACACAGGGGAATTAGATCTGTCAGACTCGGGAATCTGGCCAAAGAGTTTCCAGTTGACTCTTCCATGGTGGAAGGACTGGGCACATGAATCTGTTGATGGGGATTATTAGTAAGAAAGACTTTCAAATTTTGCCTGCATCTTCAGAAAACTCATTTGTTACTGCATTATTTGGTAGCCCCAGTGAGGCTAGAGCATCCAGGCACATGGGCACTTGCAAAGAACCAGGAGAGGTGGGGGATTCCTTAGCCTTAGTCGCTGAGAATTCAGATATCTAATGCAAGCTACTCATCTAGGCTTCCTCTGTAATCAACAGTGAATAGATGAGATCAGACGAGACACTGCTTAGATGCTTTTTGCACATTTCTGTGTCTAGTTGCAAGAATGACCCTCAGGAGATGCCTATTCTCTCTATCAGCATTAAGAGTGCATAGCTGACTAGCTTCAGCTTGCTTAACTGTAGGTGAAATAATCCCCTTCTGGATGGGTGTTGGTCAACCTTATGCCCTTTCTCATTGCACTCCTTCCTAGGGTCACAGCTGGGAAAGCACACAGGCAGCTGCAGGCCCAGAATCAAAAGAAAGTCAAAATGCATTTGGAGTTAAAAGTCAAATGCAAACAAAAGTGCTGAGGTGTGCAAAAAATATATAGATCTGAAGGTTTAAGTGTCAAGATTGCATTTTTCCAGAAACGAGATGCTTTAAATCTCCTGGATCCATGCTCCCCCAGCACAAGACTAGGGTCTCCAGCAGTATTGGGACAGTCAGCACCTTTCCTGATGGCTTTGCTGGGACCAGCAAGACAAGCAACTTAAAAATGGGCATTCTCCCTTGTCTTCCAGCTAGCAGCACCCTTCCTAGGAAAGTGCGGGAGCAGAGCAAGAGTGCCACCATGGTCTGTGGGGAGCTGGGGCCTAAGACATCCTTCATTTTGGGATGAATCCCATAGGGATGGACCATGGCAGCTCACATCAGCAGGGGGGTTGCTGAGAGCAATAGGACAGAAACCCACCTTCTTCTCACAGTCGTACAAGAACCCACCGACCTGCAGCCAAGAGACTTTTTAGTAGCATTGCGAACAGTTATCAGTGTTGTGAAGGACACAATTAACATTACTCATACAGGGTGGGAGGCCTGAACTTTGTACATAGGTCTGTCAGAGCAACCTGCAAAGTCATCTAGAGGAGAAACACTTGACTTTATTAAACACAGAAGTCTTTGCATTACTGAAGCTGGAACCAGCTACACCCTAACTGAAATGCGCGGCAGACCTGAAAGAGACCAAGCGCTTCCAAACAGGTCTTCTGTGTCCCCTGTAGATGGAGACAAATATCAGCTTGGACCATTCACTTTCTTAGCTCTTCCCATCATTGGCCATTCATGTTGTGTCAGGCTAATTCCCTGTGCTGTACATTTTTGAACGGACCATTAAAAAGTTATGGTGCTGGTCACTTCTCAGTCAAGAGGGAATACTCCATACATAGGAAGGTTTGTTGCTTGTTTGTTTCCAGGGCCAAATTTTTATTTCTCTCTAGCTCTGCACATACAAAAAAGTAGCAGTGGTAGTCACAGCCTGTGCTGTGGAATTTGTTGCTGGTCTGGTATAAACAGCCCATCCTGTGTACTGACCTAATGTAAACAGTCAGTAGCCTACATAAACAACCAGCAGTTGAGCTCAGGCTGAATGAAGCCCTGAAGTATGTTTGAACAGCAAGAATATACATATATTTCCAACTTGTAGACTGTTGTTTCTCTGCTTGCCAGAAAGAATTCACTTCTTTTGCAAATTTCTTGGAAGTTTGGCATTATGCAGTTTGCAGTTTCCCCAAAGAGCAGGGTTCCTGAGGGATATTGCTGCTGTCCCACAGGCCTTCCATATCTCATTTCTTAGAAAACTCTTTACTCGGGTTACAAGAAAAGAGCAGTCATTCAAAATTATGACCTGGGGGGGGGGGGGTTAACTCCTTTGAGATACAGCTCTGTCTGAAAATCCCAGCCATTCTTAAAGAAATATACAAAATATTTTTTTAAATTCAGTTCACAGATGAAGACTGATCTTTGTTGTTAATTTGACTACAAGATATTTCACAGCCTTACGCAGAGGTGAATACTGAACTGAGATGGAATTAAATGAAATGGTGAAAGAAAAGGGAGGGGACACAAAGGGCAAACAGAAAAAAGGGCTAAAAGGGGGACCCTAATATAGTTATACTTAGTAACAGAAGGGAAATAAATAAATAGATGCAGTTATTTTGGGTGGCTGAGAGAAACTACAGAAAGAAATAAAGCCTTTTATCTTGAAATAATCCATCTGACTTCAGCCCACCTTGGCAGATAGCTGTTTGCTCTTGAGGAGAAAGGAACCAGATGGTTCTCATATTTCTAATGGCTACGTATCTACATGACAAACACCATCTCAGAGGTTAGCAGCAACTGCTGGAAGCTTCATTGGTGTGTGTGTGTGGGCAAATGATTAAGAGACTATGAGCATTTTATTGTCTTTTTTTTTTTTTTTTTTTTCTTCTCCTTCTCTCTTTCCCATCCAGCCCCACCTTCCTCTTTCCCCCCCTTCCTCCTCCTCTAAACCAGTCTGGGATGGGAAACACCCTCCCAGCAAGGGCTGAACACCAGACACCCAGGCTGCATCTGCACCTTCATGGGGTGGATGAAGGACTCTGATTTGGTGTCAGTTCAGCACTTTTCATGAACTGGATTCATTGCAAGTGTACAGAGATGGTCCAAAGATGAACTGCCTGATCTAAGTGTGCCTCTTGCAAAGCTGTCCAGTTTTTATCAGGCAGAGGAAGTTTAGCAGTAGTTAAAAAAAAACCTCAAAATATACTATTTTAAGATACTATTTTAATATACTATTTTAAGCTAGCTCTAAACAAAAGGAGAAAATAAAATAAAAAGTTAATTAAAATAGTTATGTTACAAATAAGTAGTCAGAGGGATGATGAAGTCTCCCCCTTACTGTGTTAAGGAATGAGGTTCTCATTCAGAAGAAGGTTTCACAGCAAAAATGACACCTCACACCATTTTAAAGCTATCTTGAACTCTGCTATTCATAGGAGTTGACTGGAGTGAATGTTAAGAACTCACTTACCTTAAAGCCTATCCTGATAGCTGCATCATTCAACCCTGCCTGAGGTAGTAACTGTATTTTTATTACAAAACCAAGATTTTTGCCACAAATTGCTGTGCTGCATGAAAAAAAAAAAATGCTCTGGGTAGCTTTTGAGAATGGAAACCTGTGTCTATCCTACTTCAGTTACATTTTCACTAAATGAAAAATAAAGTGCAGTTAAAATAAGCTTATTTGAACATTAAATAACAGGAGGGAAAAAAAAAAAAAGCCTTAACAAATATGAAACCTCACAGCCAGAATGGTTACTCCAGTTATTTAGAAATTATAAGATGAATTCAAATCTTTAGGACTGACTGAAAGTTAACACAGAAATGTTACTACTCTTGTGGACTATCCAGCCCTTCCTGTATCAGCACACTGTAAATGCATTCCCCTAGGTACTCAGAAAAAAAATTGTGTATATTTAGTAGATTCTGTGGTCTCCCATATCACTTTGTATGTACCAGCTTACCCTTATATTGTGAGAAATGTCATATACTGAACTGTAAGATCATCAGACAAGAGAATTTTACCTAACTTCATTACCTAATCCTGTACCCCCCATATTGCTTAAACTGCAGGTGAGGACCACCAATATAGTCAAAGATACCCATAAGGTTCAGAAGCATCTTACAGCTTATGTAAAGCTATACTTTCTAAAAGCCCTAGTCATAATTAAGCTCCTTCATTATTTTGAAATTTAAGAAGAAAAAAAAAAAAAATTGTATAAACTCTTACTGTCAATGGCTCAGCTCTTCAAGCTTAGAAAAAAATGAGAAATCAGGCATTGCTGCAGATACTTACACTAAGTAACCAGAGCATGACCACTCATTTTTAACCATTAGTAAATCCCAGTTCCTTGAGGAATCTGCAGTGAATGTATAAATTCAGAAGTGTTAAATACAGCTGCTTCCTATTTCCTCCAGGGTACTGAAGATAGCAAGCTACTGGCACACATTAACAGGGTCACCTGAGAAGAGGCGTGCTCCTAATAGGTAACATTTGCAAAAAAAATTTACAAAATCTCACTCCAAAGAGAATCTGAAAATCTGCATGTTTTTTCTAATACTAATGTTGTCTGGAGTATATATATAAAGTTTATTCTTTCTCCTTACGCAATCTGTTCACACTAAAAAATATGGCCTTCAATTAGTTCTTTGCCAAAGACTGGAAATCTCAAGTAAGACTTCTGAGACTAGGGAGGGGAGCAAGTGAGTGCTATTTCATTTGTTCTCCTTTTACAGGTCACCATGGCCACTGTCACCACCATGCTGAGGTTGTTGTCCTCCCTTGCAGGTGATGTGCTGCTCTCTGCAGCTGCTATAGGGATGAGCACTCCCATGCCAGGCGGGTTCAGGATCCTGGGCACTGACATCCCTCACCAAACTGGCACTGCAAATAATTACTTGCAAACACAACACAGCTGCTTTAAGCTTCTTTTATGATATTCTTGACTTTATGACAAGTTTAGGGTTTTTTTTAACCTAGAATTTCTAGAGGGAGTCTTCAGCAGCATATTTTTTTTCCTCAGTCTTTACTGGCAAACTCTCTCTCAACACCTCCCAAGTCAAAAAACCACAAGGCAGGAATCAAGGTGATGAAGTCACTCCCACTGTACGTGAAAATCAGGTTCGTGACCTCCTGAGGAACCTGAACATACATAAGTCTATGGGACCCAATGAGATGCATCCCAGAGCTCTGAGTGAACTGGCAGATGTTGTCGCCCAGCCACTCTCAATAATATTTGAGAAGTCCTGGCAGTCAGGTGAAGT
>JANHFX010022974.1:0-10033 GCA_027560015.1 Chloroceryle amazona | reverse complement strand
GACATAGAGAGTAGAGAATACACAGTTTTGCTTCTAACCACATAACGATAACTGGTCCCGGCCCCTCTAACTATGACTTTCACAGTAGATCTCACTGGTACAGCATAAGACAGTCATTTTGATATGCTGAAAAAATTCACAGTCTTAAACAGTGATAAAATAATGTCTCTGTGGCTAGGCCTGTGTTTGCATTCTTGTTCAGATTTCTTACCATGACTTTCCCTCCCCCACAGGTCACTCTGCTAGAAATTGCAACAGTAGGAGCATTTTTGTAGACCCCCGAACAATGCACAGCTGGTGCCTTATCACATGGGTGCTTTTCCCATTTTTCCCATTGCTATAATTAATGAAGCTTATGTATAGAATCAGATACTTTAAATATACTGGGCTCTAGTAAGTTTTGTAGCTTCCATGTTTTTAACTGGTTTCTTTATGAAATGACCACTTCTGAAAACTTTTGAATTCAAAATAAATGTGAAATATGGCCAACATAAATACTACCCTGAAACAATAAATACAACCTGTGCAGTAATGACAGTCTTGTTCACAGCTGTGTGAATATTCCTTTGGGAGTCAGGTAGGCATAAATTACAACAGCCTTAAGGCATCTTTAATGCACCTAGGAGGTAGATGGATCCAAAGCCTGGCATAGGAACAGATGAACTTCAGGATTACCATAGTTACTGTTTACTCACCATCCCTGGCCCTACACAAAGCATAGATCATAAGGAACTAGGAGTGAAAGCCAGAAACTTTAACATAGAATTAAATTATGTCTACCAAGGAAAAAGCAGGAGAAGTTTGGCAATTAGCTCAGCTTACATAATCTCCTCAAAGGCCAGCTGTTTAGCAGAATTATCCAAAGTAAACTACCACTGGTATTCCTTCTTTTTTTAAAAAAAAACCCAAATAATTAAAAAAAGAAACAAAAATAATCCCCATGCAGAGATTTTGTGCCTAACTGGACATACCTGTTTATTTTTACCCAAGCACTACTTCTCAATTCAGTAAGAGATTTGTCTTGTGCATGGTTATGAATTGTGAATTTTTGTCATACATTTTAACTTACATCACTATGCTATCCATTAAAAAATGTACCTAAAACGTGTCAATCCCTCGATGCAATAACACAATCAATATATTCTATCAGATAGAGGGCACACAAATAGAAGGAGGCAGATACTAAAGAAATTAATTTTATAAAGGCAAGTGCAGGCAAAAGCAATGATAAAAGACTTTGAATCACATTATTTCCTCATACTGTCCTAAATTGGCTTACACTGGTATGTGCCCGAGTCCTGGGGCTGACAAGAGGCTGATGAACCTTGGAAGACCTGGGGCTACTTTGAGCTTTGAATTTCAATTTGGAAGTGAAATTCAACACTGATCAAGTTTCACCTGGTTTCAGGTTTCACTGGAAAAAGGGGAAACGAATGAGGAAACACAGGTAGCTGTCAGAAGGCAATTACAGTGACAGACATGAGTTTGTGAGCAGCATCAGTGCAGGGAGCATGTTTGTGTTGCAAACAGAAAGGCATCATCAGGTGAGGAACACCCGTATCCCTGAGTGTGGGATGCTGCTGCTGCATCTAATAGGGAGGGACATGCAGAAACTAGGCTCAGCAAAATGTTTTTGGTGGTCTTTAGCCAAATGTCTCTCTGTTTGTGAACTTTTTAAATGGTGGGGAGACAAAACACTTCATCCCATAGTGTATCAGAAAATGAAGCCAGACTCCACAGATTTTCCCACAAGTATTGTCTGCCCTGCAGCCCCATTCAAAAAAAAAGTTATGGGATGATAAAGTATTTGTCCAATAGTAAGATAAATGCACAACAGCTGGAATGTGAGACCTGGCACCAGAGGGCTTTTGCCAGCAGGCCAAGGAAAAGTGTGCAAAGAAAGTAGGAATGAAATTACATGCCTCGTCTGTCCACGCTGCATAAGAGTGCGTGGCCAACTAACCCAGAGCGATAGATCAGTAATTCATCATTGTAAGGGAAGCACTTTACAAAGAGAACCAGAATCCTTGAAAGATGTGTAACACATTGATTGAATTCCCTGAATAATATTTTACCAGTAAGAGAAAAAAAAAACAGTGAGATTTATACACCCCACAAAAAAAAAAAAAAAAAAAAAAAAAAAATCATTAAGCATTACAGCTGTTTCATTCTGCCCTTCCGGATTGCCGATTTTTATGATGAAAGGCTAATTAACTGATATCATGTTTTCTGCCTGTCCTGATCACAAGGAAAATCGACAGTCCAACGGAAGCACAGTTATAAGCAACTGAAAGGATCACTGCCTATGCTGTGTGATTCCCAATAAAAGAAAATGTGTTGGCCTTCAGCTCTCCATCCCACCCTTTTACATTCATGCACTCAAAAGCTGTAGTGTCTGTCCTCTAGGTGATAGTGCTTTGTCACGAGCTTCCCCTCCTCCCTGTTAAAATACTTTTTCTTTCTTCTCACAATGCATAGATATCCTTAGCAGAATTCCGTTGTAAACATGGAAAAGGCTGGGGAAGAAAACCCTCCTTTTGCAGGTATGAATGCATACCAGGTTATGCTGCAGCTTTTCAGAGAACAAACTTGGGTTTACGAGTGTAGGACCAAAGTGCTACAGGCATAGAATCACATCCCAAGGTATCTCTCTGCCTACCAGCTTTTATTAGGCTTTTAACATTTTTCCAACCTTTTTCCAAATTTGACTGTGCAGAAATCTTAATCACTGAATCAGAATAAATGCAGAGATCATACAGGCACATATTTTCCTATGCCCTTCAGTACACCACATGAACCATCTACATATTTATAAAAAATATCAAAAAATAGCTAATTGTATAATAGTTCAAAAATGTATGCATTAACGTGGCAGACATAGCACTATCTGTGTTTTTGACTGTGTTTTACATATATATAAAAACACACACAAACATATCAGTCCAAAACATTCATGGCCTGCATAAAAATATCTTCCTGGTTTTAATTTTGAGGAAAATTTTGTTTAGTTTTTATTCGCTTTCCTCCTCCTTTTTTTTTTTTAATTTGTTGTTGGAGCAGCTGCATTTATAGCACAGAACACCATCTTTAATGAAAACTGGGGAAGCTCCACAGAGGAACACTCTGGACTAAGTCATGCAAGCTTTCGGCTTAGCAAATTTAGACCTGGTGCTGTATGTACTTTATTTCATGTTCTTGGACAGCAGTGGGTCTGCTGAATGTGTGAAGTCAAACATATATTTTGGTAGTTTAGTATTAAAAAGTCAAATCCTTAGTTACTATTGCATAGCATTCACTGAAACAAGACCAATATTACACCAGTTTGAAATATGTTCCAAATCAATTATATATAACTTGTATAAACTTATGTATGCATAAAATTTATATAAAACCATATACATTTTATGCATAAATAATATAGAAGCTGAAATAATATTGATATAACTGTATGATACATATGGTTGTTTTTGAGTTTTTCCAACTATATTGTTCAAAGTAAAGCCCAGACTCAGCATTCAAACAAGAAAACACAGATTTGTGACACATGTTCTGTACAAGTAAGTAAATAATTTGTCTGTGTGAATAATTTTGCGATATAGAAGTCTAGGCTAGTTGAATTTTCCTTTATGCACTGGAACAAGCATAAAATTTTCTTCCTTTAATATTTTAAAGCAAGAGAATGATACAACAGTGTTTGGCAAGGGAGCTTTTGTCACCTGAGAATGTCCCCGTTAGCTGGAGTAGAGTACCAATTTCCAGTCACTCTCAGGTTTCCATCATCTCAGTTTTAGTTATTTGTGCCTATGGCACATCCCCCAGACACCTGCATGTGGCAGCCCCAGCTGACTGCTTGGGGGTAGGGTTATGGGGTATGCTACAGGCTGGGCTACCATCCATCCAGGTAAACTCTCAGCATTGTACCTGGCCAACTAACACATCCCTCCCAAAAAATGCCCCAGTATAATTCAGTGCTTATCGTGGGGCCAGCAAACATCCCATATGGCCACCCTACTGAGGGATCAGATCATGGCTTACTTTAGTGTGCAGATCAGAGGTAGCCAGATCCAGTGCTCCCAAAAGCCCCAGCCAGGACATCACTGATGGAAGCACTGGGAGGGATGCAACAGGTTCCACAAAAAAAAAAACTAACATACCCCAAGCACAGCTGAGGCATAGCAACCTCACCACCCTGCCAATGGTACCATATACACCAGGAAAATATTACTCCAGACTTAAGTTCAATATAATCTAAAAAAAAAAAAAAAAAAAATCATTAAAAAAAATAGAAACAACACAATGTTTAGAAACCCCTAGGTCTGTATTTTGCCTGATAAATAAGTATTATTTGCACTACACTACAAGATGTGATTATGACTGCAGCATGGTACATAATGAGAAAGTAACTCCAGGCTGCCAAAAGAGATGATCCAAAATAAGCAACACACCATAAATCCATAAATAGAAAAATTAGGGCTTTCAGTTTTCTTCTTTGGACATAGTCTGAAATTGGGCTGAAATTACCTTTATCAGCATGACTCTGAAATCCTGTTCTAAACAAGTTAGCGGGAGTGGAATGAGCAGGCCTCTCTTCCTACACTTCACAGCCATGGACATCTATTTTCAGCATGCAAGTAAAAACCATGGAAAAGTTGAAGACCTTGCAACACCACGTCTAGATCCTACTATTCTGTGGCAAAGAGGCCATGCGAAAGCTTCAGTCAGATTACAAGCTAGGTGCGTACACATTGCCAGCCTTGCACACTGTCTAGATGAAAAGAGTTTCATGGAGGCACTGCCATTCACACCACTCAGCAGTGGTGTGACAGCGGTCCCTGACACCTCACAGAATCAGCCACATACAAACAATTTCTGGAAGCTGGATGGGAGAATTTTTGAACACAAAATAACTTTCAGATAGATATTTAATGCCAAATGAACATTTACAAGGATCGGAAGCTGAAATGTCAGGGGACAATTTTTACAACACAGGACAAGGCTGAATCCTGCATCAGTTCAAGACAGAATATGTTCCCTACCCTTAACTCCCACAGACTTTACGAGGACTAGAGTAACACATGCTGGAAAAAGTGACAGTGTCTTCTAATTAAATCCTAGTGGGATCCATTTTCTGGGAACAACATTTAAACTCGTGATAAATGAAGCTGTTGATAACGCTGGGCATTTTCTTTCATACATAGTAAAAGAGAGAAAGGTTACAGATTTAGTAGCTTGCAGCTACTAAAGAGCTACTGCTCTTTTATACTTTTTTAGCTTTAAGACTCCAGACCTGCAAAGGTGAAGCATATGCTTGGCTTTATTTATTGTATCAGCTCCAATGTGGTTACCCACCATATCTAAAAGTTAATTAATTAAATAAGCCTCTGTCTGAGATTAATTCCCACATATGTTGTGTCTGGGACAAGTATAGTTTATTTCATGAGAAAAAAAATGTGTTAGCTTGCTGATTTAATTTTTAAAAACATTGAGGGCTATGATATTCAGCAAATGCAGAGGTATATCACGGAAGAAATTATTCTTGGATGTCAGATTTTAGCCCTGCTAACATCAGCCATGCTACTTGCATACCCTGGTGTAAGACAGGGAAGAATCAGATATAGAGACATTTAGCTCAGTGTAATTTAAATCTTGATTCAGTTTTATGAGCCCACTATCACTGCAGCCATGGAGAAATTAGTCATTGAAGATTAATCTTTACTGTAGAGGTCTTCTCAGATGCAGTTTCTGCTAATGTACTGTGCTTTTGTTTATTTTATTGTTGCTTGCATAAAAAAAAGTATTATTTTGAATTTTTTCATGAACTATTCAAAAACTACTTTGGTGACAAAGCTCTGCTTAAATGTTTGTGTTCCATTTCGACATTGTTTGGCTGTTTATTTTCATCATCCACTTCACTGGACTATTTTACTCTCCAAAATGATGGTATGTCAGCAGTTCTCCCTTGAAAAGCTGTTGCAAGACTCGTTTACAAACAAGCAGAAAGCCTGAAAACTCTGGGGAAGAAGGAGGGGAAAAAAAAAAAAGGCGGGGAGGGGGTGATGGGGGAAAAAAAAAAGTGCAAAGTGACATCCCACTGACTTCCTCGTCTGTTTGTCTGTCAGACACCAGTCCTGGCAGTGGTGTAGCCAGGCCACCCACCTCCCTGAGGAGCGTCTTGTTAAAACAGGGCCATCTCCAACAGAGAGACTGTCACTGCCTCAGTGTGGAGTTGATCTACTGTAACAACAGGAGGAGGAGAAGCAATAAATCAGACACAGAATGGAGGCTACTCTGGGGCTGTCACGGGATCTCTCAGAGGGTGCTGCAAGGTAAGAAAGCAGTCTTGTGCATATGTGAAGAGAGACTGGAAAATGCAAGTTTTGAAAGCTAGGGAGCATAGCAGGCAACAGTTCTCAAAAATAACAAGAAGAAACATTTTATGGCCTACAACTACTGGAGGCTGGGTTAGAGGAGCTTCCCTGAGCTCTGGAGCAGAGAGCTCAAAGAGGATCCCAGGAGTGCACATGATAGGGTTACAGTGCCCCAACTCAGCTCCTGCCAGCCCTCTGCAGACAGGAAATCCCTCTCCAGGCCACGGCTTTTCACCAGAGTCCACCTCTAAACAACACTCTCATGGAGGATCATAAACCTAAGAAATTTCAGACCAGCAGCAATTTGGCTTGGTCCTGGTGTCTTAACATCTGACATTCACAGGAAAGGACTTTTTCTTGTCCAGAACTGCAGAATCAAAACTCTTTAACAGTCAAAGTGCACAATTTTATAAATGTGTACTTTAAAAACACAATACAGGCAGGAATTCATAGGAATTGTATAGTCCCATTGAGAATTTTAATATTTCTAAACAATAACACAGGCTTATGAAGTGATCCTGAAAAAAAGAGATACTTGAGATGCTTCCTGAAGAGAGGAGGAGGTTAGGAGAGTTGACAGGCAGAGAAAACAGTTCCTGAAAACTTTCAGCAGAAATTAAATAAGTAAACAACAGTCTTTGATTTTCTGGAGTTTTGTCAAAAAAAAATGATTTGGATCTTTGTTTGGGGCAACAAGCAAAGAAAAAACTCCACCAAACAATTCTACAACACTGTCAGCTTTTGCTTTTTTATTTCATGGAAATTATATGCGTGCATTTCTTGTAAGAAAGAATTCAAGAAAGAACTTTGTCCATTTCTAGGGAGCAGCCAGGAGACATTTCGTGTCTTTATTGCATATTGAAAAAGTTCCTAATGTAATAAGTAAGCCCCAATTTTGCAGGCAAATTTTTTTCTTGCCAAGTTTCACACTGGAACAAACTCCAGATCTCTCATATTTTAGGGGGGGGAATTTTTGCCAAATTAGAAGATACAGTTTGCTTGCAAGTACCACCTGCTGATTTTGTGGAACACAGGAAAAATTCAAGTTTGACAGATGACCTATGAAAATTTTTTCTTTTTACAAAGAAAACCCAACACACACACACAACAAACCCCCCCCCAAAAACACACAAAAAAATAACCAAACAACACCACCCCACACAGAAAACACTTCTCCAGCATCATCACATCCCAAAGCAATATAATTTGCAAAACATTAGAGCATTTTTTCTTTTAACTGAAAACACTCTTGGGCTGTTTCCACAGAAAACGCATGCAAATGTTTGACAACTTCTGTCTTATACTTTCAGCCAGAAGTCAAGAAAGGAAAGAAGTAGTAATTTTTCTTTAATTATTTTAATGCAGTATAGGAATAAAAAATACATTAAAAAAACATAAAAAATGTACATAAAAATCCAATGTCATTAATAAGTTTTTTTTCTTTTCAAACAGTTGTGCAATTAACCAATTGGAATAGTTAAGTTCTTGAAAAAAAATAGTAGACTGTTTAGGTTTTTTTTCCCCTTCATTTAAGTGTATTCTGTACAAGTTTGGTTTAAATCCAGTAAATTGCCTTTATTTTTAGCACTCTAAAGTGGCTGCCTGAGCTTCACAGCTCCCTACAAACTGTCATATGTATGGACACTGGCATTTGAAAGAAGAGCTGCAGTGTTTCTGCATAACATGCTGCTACTAGTAAATTATCTTTTCTGACATCTGCATAAAATAAATTACTTCTAATAGCAACAAAAACAGCTATCAAATATACACCACTGTCCCACGCTCTATTATTAAAGCCTCATTTTAACAGCATGAGTGCAGATCCTGCTGGTCTCACCTGCTCAGCTATTAGTTTCAATTTGTCTCCCAACTAGGGAGTGTGACACACTGGGGTGTGTCAGCAGTCCCAGAAGACCTCTTTGGAAAATCTCACTACATTCTCACAACTCTGACGATATTTCACTATACCTCGGGGTAATGCTAAACAATCTTTGCATTGTCCTATGCCATCTGTTCAGCATTTTTAAGCATAACTGCTTCATACTGGCATTTCACGCATTGTAGACAGTTTCTGTTATACCATACCATTCATTTTTGTCATACTCTTTCTTTCCAGTTCATTTCTTTTTCATCTCTAGCCAGCACCAAGTATCGCACAAATGTGCAGCGTGACACAGACGGGAAACTGAAGTAGTGTAGGGAGCATCACCTTGCTCTTTATAATTGCCCAAAGCATTGTATTCTCAGCTCCCTACCAAGAGGGACCATCCCATATCACTTCTAGGAGAGTCAGCAGGTATTGCATGACAAATCCCACAGATAATACCAAGATAATGTACCCACGCAGTACTGCACAGGCACTGAATCAAATACAGGTAAGGTACTGCTGTAGCAAACTCAGGTTGTGCCCAGGTGTCTTGCACCACAGGGAGGGAGCACATACAGGAGGGCGGTACTTCCATCCAGCAGCCACAAAGTTAAAGCCCAGCTTGGGCTTTAAAGCTTTTCAAGTGCCTGGGGGCTTGGAGTGGCCACAGGCTCACACAACCCGTACTCTCCCCAACTGGACAACCCACTGCTCCCTGGGCTTGGCACTGGATGGGGAGCATGGAGACCAGCACTCCCTTTTGGCCCCCCCAACAGCTGGCTTAGGGTCTTTAGCCCTGTGTGAAGCATAAATAAATTACATCAGGCTTCCTCATTTGTAAAATGAGGATGTGTATCCTTATTTGGGAAGTATTTTGGAGCCAGGAGTGAGGATAGCATATAAATGCTAAAAACTTTACTATTGCACTTTTGCTGCTTGAATTAATCTAACATTTTAAATTGAAGTATTTTATTTAAATCCTACTAGCTTTTAGACTCTTCAGTAGACAACATCAGTGAGCACTTGCCCTAATAATTCAGATCTTCACATGCTTGAATGGTATCCTAATTGAGTGTATTTCCAGTACCTGGGGAATAATAAAAAAGGTTTCATACTAAGTTGAGAGTAAAAGTCCCCTGGAAGAGATTGAAGTCTGTCTGTATTCATACTTGAATTCAAGAAAGCCTTAATATTAAATTAAAAAAAAAAGCCTAAAGTAGTTCTGAATATTCATGCATTGTTTATTCAGTCCTGAAACAAATCATGAAATAATTGAGAAGCCTACTGAATTTGTCTAATCAACATCCTGAACCGAGATTTTTGAAATCCTGTCCATGGCCCATACAAGTAAATTGTTGTTTGTTTGTTTGTTTTCATTTCTTTGCCTTCCCATAACACAGTTCACTACCCTAAAGCCTGACCATTGCTATTTTTCCAAATGAGCACATGTGGTGACATCCATCTCCCATAATGCTTGACCTCAGGAAGTTAAGAAAACAAACGGTTTCAAAACCACGCTGTGAAATATGGCTGCTAATATGTCCAGCACATTCTTTTCATTTTTCATTAGCCTCTCCTGTAGCTGTCACAGGACAAATCATCTGGCAGGAAACATCAGCCAGGTCTCAATACAGCAAAGTCTGGTTAGGCTTAGATCTATGGACAGACTTTTCCCATAAAACCTCATGGTAGGAAGAGAAATAGGATCTCTTGGACACACCCTAATGTAATGGTTTGAAAAGCAAAACAACGAGGGACTCAAGTCAGAAATACAAAACAAGAGAAAATTCAATGGTAC
>JANHFX010022973.1:154791-188365 GCA_027560015.1 Chloroceryle amazona | reverse complement strand
TGCACGGGGCTCTTGCACGGGGCTCTTGCACGGGGCTCTTGCACGGGGCTCTTGCACGGGGCTCTTGCACGGGGCTCAGGCGAGCCCAGACAAAGCAGGCGCGGGGCTGGCCCTGCGGCCACTGTTTAATGACCTCCAGGTGCAGCTGAGCGGCCGAGGCGCCAAACGGCTCCGGCTCACCCTTGTTTGCCCTGCTTGTGTCTGCTGGAGAGGCCGCGCCTGCCCCACCAGCTCCTCTCCAAGCATTGATTTCTGCTCTGCGAGATCTTCTGCAGAGCCTTCGCTTCTGGTTTTTCCCCAGTGCAGAAGCCGCTTTGAGCACCATACTGTTTTCTCCTCTAACCGATCTCTTTTGCCTTGTCCTTGACAGCGTGAGCTTCTACGGACCGTCCTTCTGCTCTAGAGTTGTGCCCCCTTAGCAGTTTGCTCAGGAAGAATTTGCAAGTCCTAAAACCCTCACCTGTGCTTTCCCATCATGTTCCTCAGCTGCAGCCGGTCACTGCCTCCAGGTGCATCTAACCACAGGTAAGGAACAGACAAAAGGGGTGTTAGGCAGTCCATCAGCACCGTAGGATTAGAATGCTTTGTCCAATATTCGTTAAAAATCACATCACGCTTTTGTTTTCACATTGAAGTAGTTGCAGTTCGTTTACAAGGCACAAGTGATGCCCCTGCTCCGTAATCACAAAGGACGTTTAATGGCTTCATGGATGTGGCAAAGGGTAAAAGTCTTTCAGGACTTGTACCAGGCAGCTTTTTTTCAGCAGCTAGTTTCCCTGAAGTGCTCGTTTATGGGGTAACTCCACATCATCTCAGAAGTCACAGGGAACCGAAGGAAGAAGCTGGTGTAGTTGTGACCCTGAAACCAGCGCACAGCTGCACACAGTTAAAGCATCCCCGGGTGTATTTCTGTAACCCGTGTCCAAAAATTACTATGGCCTCAAAATATCACTCTTCATGCTTTGACCAGGCTGGCTACAACTCTTTCATTGTACCACTACTGCTTTAAGTTTATGAAGGGAAGAGGAAAAACACAATTGCCTTTTAAGTTCAACAAAGTTGCTCTTTTTCTTCACCCACCTGGATCCTGGCATTTTAGGGTATTTTTTGTCTCGTTCAACCTGGTTATGCCCAGAAGCCCACTGATGTGGCTAAGAGCAGGTAATCACCTTCACCACCGAGACCTCTGCAGGCGCCCAGGGCAGAAATTGCTGTCAGCCCGTGTTTTCAATACATACACAGCCCCTGATTTCTACTCAGCCTAAATATAAGTGAATTCAGTTAGGCACAATCTGAGCTGTAAGGGATTAGGAGTGTCGAGGCAGTGGGTGGACCCCAAACCATCATTCCCTCCCACTGCAAATGTTTCAGCTACCCATCCCGCTAGGAACTAGACAAAAACATGTTATACTTGACAATCCAGCCACGAGGTCTTTAAGCTCTGGTATTATTGCTTACGTTTTAGTGTAGTAGCTCAGGGAAAATGTCTCTGCCTTGATTGCTGTATGTGAATACATTAAATCATAGGAGGGGAAGTTCAAGCTAATTTACATCCTTTGCACGCGTATTAGACCACCGAATTTCTGTTGAGGTACAGAGAAAAATTGTCCCTTGTGCCTTATAATCTGGACAAAACAAATTACAGTGAAGGCGTTCCTCTGCATAAATCTCAATTTATTAATATTATATTTCTCACTCACTTTAAAAGATCAATTTCTCCCATTTCCAGAAAGAAAGAACTTCAAATACAATAGTATTTGCACAAGATTAACAATTTTAGGTGATTCCAATACTCTTAATCATGTTGAGCACCACTTTGCTTTGCCAGTAGCCTGAGTTAACGTTTGCAGAGAACATCGCTACCCAACAGCAGAAAGAATGGCAGAACTTGGATCTGAAGTTAATAAAAATTTTAAGGGGAAAAAAAAAAGAGAGAGGAAAGCTAAATAGTGTAATTAGTATTAGGAGTACTAATATAATAAAGTGATAGTAGTGTTCCTTATACTTCTGTTAGATAAATAGCAGCAATTCACACAGGACTGTTGCATTTGCACTAAGCTCTGACAGAATTTTTTGAATCTTACAAGCTTTTTTTTCCTACAGCAAGACTGAGTCCTTGCAAAGCAGAGAGAAGCTGTGTCCTGTACGCCTGGATATAAAATTACAGCATTTTCTCTGCTGCAGGGGCATCAGAAGTAGGTTCAATGGAGGAGCTTGAACAAAGTTTAAAGCAGATGCTTTATTTTTCGATCTCCAAATGTGTTCATCTAAGGTTGAACTGTCCAACTAGCTGGGTCTCCCTCCTCAATTCTTCGCTTTTGTTACTTGCAGAAGAACTAAATTACAGTTCTAAATCATTACTTGCATAACATACCTTAATGAGACTGAAGAAATATTATTAGCTAGGAAGAGATTTATAACTGAGAAACTGGTACACCTTAATTGAAAATAAAAAGTCACTTAAAATCACATTAGATAGCACATCCTTGGTAAGAGCATAATGAAATATCACATCACCTGTGTGGGCTGCCCTGGGTGATCCTGCTCTGGCAGGGGGGTTGGACTTGATGACCACCAGAGGTGTTTTCCAACCCCCACCATTCTGTGACATCATTAGCTGAGTGCCCTGCAATTATCCTTGACTTCAGTTGAAAAAAAGGCATAATTTTCATAGGAATTGATTTGACCACAGTTGTGGACATAAGTGTGTCAGCATCATAAAAAAATACTATCAAAAAGAGAGAAGTCAGCTATGTCAAAACAGAAAGCAATGAGGTTTCAGTAACTATTCAGGAAGTTAGAGGTTGCAAATACATTCTTTCCTGCAAATTACTATTTTCAAAATAGGTTATCAACCATATGTGAAGTTCCATATGTTTAGAACTATTAGCAAGCCTAGGATTCTTTCTGATTATGCCAGAAAAGTTTAAAACCCTCCAGCTTTATGCAAGTAACTAAACAGCAAATAGAAGAACCTTCAGAAAATTAATGTCTTGCCATCCTCTAGAAGCAAAGCTGAAAAATTGTGGTTTGCCATACACCAACTAAAAACTGAGACATTTATAAGTCTGAGAAAGCTGTAGTTTACAATTTTTTTTTAAAGATGGAAAGAAAAATATGAAATAATTCCCTCCCATTGCATATTCTCATTGCATTCAGAATACAGAGGCAACAGGAAAACCTGAAAATGCCAACATGCAAAATATATACATTGCTATTTTAAGAGCTGAAGAAAGTGCTAATCCTTACTACCATCATTCCAAAAGAAATGGAAACCATGGAAATCGCAACAAGAGGACATTAAATTAGAAAAATCAAACACTACAAGAAGTTCCTACCCCTTTTCAGTAAGGGTTATGATGCAGGCACTCATTATTCAGTCCTGTCCTCTTTTTCTCTCTTAGAAAAGCTGTCCTACCTTTGGAATGTGCATAAATGTAGAGAAGAGACACAACGTGTAGAATTAGTACTCGTGTTTAATACTGTTGCATTTTCTTACTTTCAAACACTTGACATTTGGCACACTTTTTTTTAAGACAACGAAATGATATTAAACCTTTTAACCAGAAAATCCATCAAGTACTTGCTTTAAGAGCTTAGAATTGATAACATCAGCTTTAAAGTCACCTTCCCTCAAGAAATCCTGCAGCTAACAAGCCAAAGACTGGTATAAGGACAGTTACTGAAGAAGGCTCTTTACCAGATCATCTTTAGGTGGGGGAAAACTAAACTAGCTCTTTAAGGGTGCTATTTCACTATGAACTTGAAACTAAGTGCTGCAAACGTAGATACCACACCAACCACAAGCATAGTAGCAAAAGATATCAAGCACCACGGTTACTACCTTGCCTGTGCATATCCCAGGGTTCACAGAGGGAGGGGAACCACCACCATTCCTGCCCCGCTGTTTGCACACCTCCACTGACTAGCTCTGCCTCCCAAGTAATGCCTCGAGGGCTGTCTAACACACTTGCCCCATCTTTCTGTAGCTAAAGCAAGTGACAGAGAACCGAAGGATAGAAGCAGACTGAAGCCATGGCGTGCCAACAGGCTGCTTCAGAAGTCCACAGAGCCCTAATTAACCAGCATGGTTCCAGCAACACCAGCTTGTTGGGGTACACATTTGCAGTGTTATTCTGAAAGCTCTTTAGTGATCAATTCTGAGTACGAGGAGCAAGCTCTGGTGGAGGGTGGTCTCAAACTGTGTGTGCATGAGGAGGGGGAGTGCTGAACGGGAGCCACCAGTGTATCTTGAAATGTTACTCATTAGTTCTGCAAGGATTATTTGGCTGGTTTTACCCTTTGGCAGTGCTGCATGGCAAGGCGTGCAGGGCTAGGATCCTGCCGAGCTCTGATATGCTGAAGATTGCTCAGGCTTGTGTTCTCTACTGATGGCAATTGCAATACATTACTAAGCTAATTGATGCTACCATCAGCAAGATTCATTTGCCTATCATTCTTTCAAGGACCCCACTTATTTTCTGCTGTTGTAGATGAAGCTGCACTCATACCACAGTCAGGCCAAGTACAAAATAACAGTTATATGCTAAGCAGTTAGATGAGGGTGATTGAATGAGCACTTGAAAGGCTGAAGGCAAGATAGCACTAACTCACAGTTTGCATGCAATGGCTCAAAACATTACTTAATTCTTACTGGCTACCTTTTGTTAGCACAGCTACAAGTGGATGTTTTCGTAAGGCAGGTACCCTGCACACTACTTATTTTCTTCATGGAGTTATCCAGCTGGAAGTCAATGCAAATAGCAGTATCAACCCAGCTGCAAGAGGCAGTCCGCAACAGACACCGCGCGTACGCATTTCCAATACCATGATTTATATCTTGTCTCTACATCTGGTCTTGTGCATTACCATGGGATATACTCTATCTGCACGGTACAAGAGTTTGAGGCCATGCTTATTTTAAATTTCTGGGATGCTGTGAAGTGTGGTATTTGCAGAGCACGTTGTTCCTCTAAAGCTTAATATGCTTCAGGCAAGTGTAGATGTGATGGGATGTTAGGAAGTGTTCCACCAGAATTCTCAGAAAATTTATTTTTGCAGGTAATTTAATATTCTCCCAAAATTTACTAAAAGCTTTGGCTTAAAAACATCAGTGAATTTCCTCGAAGATATGGTTAAGACAGCCAGCTAATAAAAGCAAAGTTAAGCACTTAAAATATCATGGAAAGAGAAGTTCCAGAGACTGGCTTATCACTGGTGATAATAGTACCATTTCATGGTAATGACCGTGTAAGATCAACATTCAAACAAGATTCCACGTGTTGAGAATGGCTACAGGCAACTGTAATATCAGCACCTTTTTATCTCTAGTCTGGGGACAATCTTCTGCCTTCCCTCCTATTTCTTTCTTCGCAGGTGCTGCAGGAAGGTGGAAGGCATGGTTGTCTGTCTCCATGCACACCCTCTAGTCACCAGTGGCTCGCAGGCAGACCCTTGAGGAGCAGCAGCATGGGCCACTCCAGAGCACTGCATCCCAACCACCAGCTGCCCAGCAGCTATTTCCAGCTCCCACTGCTCTCCAGGTAATGGCTACAGTTTGTAGGCACTCCTCAAGCCAGCTACCCAATTGCACATCTTAAGTACCTCTGCAATTTGGCACAGCAGAAGTCATCTGGAAACCCAGGGCGACAGAAATAACATCCACAGTTGAGCACTGTCTGCAAGGAAAACAAACTCAACGAGATGACATCCAGCTGTCAGACAAGCAGGTGGAAAGGCTGGATGATGCTGGCACAGACTGGGAGAGGTATCAAAGATGCCTCTGTAGTCAAACTGTCATCTGCTGGGATCAAGACAAAACCACGCATCTCAAACTTTTTGAAATAAACCAAACACTTCCCCTTCTTTTTTCTTAATGCTAAATGCAGAACAAACCAGGGGGATGAGGACAAAAAGCACAGGCAATTCAGCACTGTTCTTATGTCACCGTTAAGCATCCAGAGGAACATTTTTCAGAATCAAGTTTCACATTTCAAAGATGATAAAACTTTTTTTTAATTAGGGAAATAAATAATACCAAATGTATTTCTCTGCTGTGGACAAAATAGCTATAGGGCCATCTGCAACCCTGTTTAAGGGCACACTGAAGTGGAACTACTTAAATGCAAAAGTATTTTTGTATTTATCTCCCTGAGGGACTGGGAAGCTGGTCCCTCGGGGAGTTAAAGAACAAGTGACAAAAAGACAAGATATGACATTTTCTTACTGTGTTCAATTATAGGTGACCACTAGAGAGTGTCCAGAACTGCAGAAGCATTTGACACAAACTATGGGCTTACAAAGTGACCTTTAGGAGCTCGGATTTTTTTTGTCCTCCTAAAGGCAGTGCCTGGAAAGTTACTTATCTAGGTACAACATTTGCTCTCTGAGAGCAGCGTATCTGCAGAAGTCAGTCTTGGTTATGGTAGCTAACAACTGCAAAAGCTGTCAAAAATATATGTAAGTCTGAAGAAATCAAGCAGTAGTTCATCTGTGGGTCTTTTTAAATGCATCATGATAAACTCTAGGTGTGAGCTTACACGGAAAGTGTTTTACACTAACATGTTTCTTCTGTGTAAAACCTTACAGTGAAAGGTGCTCATCTCCATTCTAAATATCATCTATAATTCAGATTATGATTCAGATGTTTTATTTTGGACTGCACTGAAGTGAATTCCACAGTCCACCTCACGGGCTGGTGCACAGCAGTCTGATGTGAACAAGCTGTGCTATCCACGGGCCAAGAATCCACATGTACATGCAGGCTCTACTTCTTGAAGACCTCAAGGAAATGGTTGTATAGCTACATAGCTTTGCCACTGAAGAAAGACTTTGTACCTCCTCATGTGATGACAAAGTAGAATTGATTTCCTTTCAAATTCTTCGGAGCTTTATAACATCAACCAGAACAAAAAGCCTTGTGTAGAAGTGCACACATACTGGATACTGAGCATCCTGTAACAGTGCTTATTAGAATGGGTCAGGACAAGGGAGGTCTCAACATCCCAATTCTAACTTTAAAAATATTTTATTGTTCTTTCCAAAGGCATGACTTTTACACCTGAGAAAACTAAATATTTTACCTGAAACATACAAAAACCAGATAGTTATTGAAGAATTAAAGTTGGCATTCATAAACAGACAAGCAACAGCTTGGGACAGTTGGGCATTTGTTTGGAAATCTACCGTTGATGTTCTGTAGCAAGTGCTCACAAGCTAATGGGAGTCAAAGTGCTGATCAGAAAGACATTTCTAAACAGATTGTCATCTTTCAGCTTGGCTGTGTAAGCTTAAAACGTGAAAGAATTTCTGTCAAAAAAAAGAATGTATTCCCAATGCCACCATTAATAGTGGTCAAATGACAACTAGTGTAATCTAGTCTCTTAAGAGGAAGAAAACTCATCATTTTTAAGCAAAATAAATTAAAAAAAGGAAACAGAAAATTTCAGTTTGAAATGGGAAGATGCCAATAAATCTAAAAATCTGTGTGGGGCAGGGAGAGCCCAGGACACCCTACTTGAGATTTAGCACTAATAGCTGTAACAGGGCAGCAGGACAAAAGCAAGGATGTTGACACCCTGTGTTACTACATTCTTCCCATATACAATAGCATTCATTAATTAGCATGCTGATAAATGTCACACCCTCCTAATTGGGACTCCTGCCAGAGAGCAGATTCACCACAGTGTATCACTGGGCTCGAAACAATAGATAAATGGCATACCTGCCTACAAAAGACCTTAATTACAACCCTGCACTAGGGACAGCACGAGATTATCATTATTTACCCACAAGGGAAGGAAGGCCTGGTGATATGATCTAATAGGTTGGAACGTGGTTTCATGTAATGGATCTGGCTTTAATTTTCCTGACAGAGCGCTGAAGGTAAAGTGATGTACAAAATGAACAGCACCTTCCCAATAACTGCCCTTGTTAATTGAAAGTGTTACAAAAGGAGCCTGGAATTAGTCCAGGTTAGATACAAAAAGAGGTGTTAGGGGTCTGGCCTCTCAAGCAGCATCAAACCCAGCGCTAGGGACCTGGGGCATGTGGCTACCCTACAACTAGATCAGAAGAGAAATAAACACACAGCCCAAACATGGCCACTAAAGTAAAACAATTCCAGGCTGTTATAAAGATGATTTGGGGTTTAATTCTCTGGTAGGAAGAGCTGCACAATTGCAAGGGTCTCTGATTTTCTGAATAAGAGTGCTTGGGACCCAACAGATCCTCTAAAAGCTTCAACATTTCAAACAGTGTTTTTTATTTGCCTTTTTTGTTGGTTTTGTTTGTTTTTTTCCTGTTTGTTGTGATTTTTGTTGTTTGTGGTTTTTTTCTGTGTTTGTGTGTGGGGTTGTTTTTGTTGTTGGTTGGTTTTATCCCCCCCAATGACTCTCCAGTTGAAGAAGCTTGTCCAGTGGACTCAAGCAGTTAGAGCAGAGCAGAAGTGAAGCCAAGAGAAGGGCTGGAGAAACAGTGACATGCTCCCTCACAGCCTTGTGTGCTTCTACGTGGGAATGCAATTGGGAGACACTGGAGCTACTACAGATCCCCTCAAATACTTTTTACAGGTTCTGTCAAAAGGTTGGGGAAACTTCTGATTGACTGGCAGGCTGTAGCTATCCTGGCATAGAAGCAGCACCCTGCAGCTCTGTAGACAGGAAGGGTTATTAAAAGGGTGTGAGAAAATTGTTTCAAGGCAATTCCTTGTTGATCTTTCACGGGAGGGAGAGGACACACTTCTCAAAGCAAATCTTTGGGGCTAGATCATTTGAATATTGTATTATTTGGAAACTTATCTCTGTAGGATTTTTTCACAAATAAGATAAATGAAAACAAAAAAAATCATAGACTTTATCCTGTTGTAGTCATGAATCAGAAATGGAAAAGGTTAACTTGTAGTGCTTGACAAAAATGTGGTTCTTTTCTAATAGTGATCTTTGTGAGTTAATCTCTGTCTACAAATGCAACATATGACCTAGGCTTGATATTGGAGCCAAGCATGAAGATATATTAATTCTCACTGAGTAATGTATTTAGTCCAAGCCCAAACTATCAGTTCAAAATTTGATTAAGAATACACACACACAAAAACCCCCGCAACTTTCTAGCAGTCTACTAGGAAAGGAATTCTCCTTTGAAAAGAATTGTTCATTTGCAGTCCCTTTAGAAAAATGACAAAGTGAAAACGACAACTTCCAATTCTCTTCACAAACAGCCAGTCTCCCATCATCTGACTGCAGGCCAAATAGGAGAGGATACATTTTACTCCTCTTTGTCCTACAGGACTGGGATAGATTGAATAATCCGAGTGCTATTTCTATACCCAACTGACAGAATAGTCACTAAGTACTAATCAATTACACGTTGCAAATGTCTTGTGAAGCAGGTTTAAATGACTTTGCTGAGCTCCATTTCCAGTGATCAAATGGATGATAAGGACATGCAATCATAATTGCATCCATAGCTGTTTACAGAGGGAGCAGTTAGTCTGCAAGATGAGTAATTTCTAAATTAGCTGTACTCATTTAATAGAAATAGACATAGTTGATAGTTATTTAAGTCAGTTAATAGCTAATTAACTCAGTCAATAGACAGATGTATCTAAAGTTGGTATCTTTCTATCAGAGAAGCCAATGACAATGATAATTTAACACAGTCTGCTTTAAAAATAAAACTCCCCTTTACTACCCATTGTCAATATTTAGGTACTGCATGAAACAGCCTTAAAATGCAATTCCGTAGCCATTGATCCTGAAAGGTACTGCACAGTCTGCATTCCAGGAGGAATTTAAGCTGCCAGAGTAAAATATGGAGCAGCCAATAATATATAACCCATCAGACCTCAGTTTGGGGTTCATTTGATAAACCACAAGATTTCTGACAAATTTTGCATCTGACAGGTACAACAGAAGACCCAAGCAGCCACCAAAGGAAAGTTGGTAAAACTACATAAGCCTTCCTCTAAAGGGCTTTTCTTGCATGAAAAAGCAACAAGTTGATTTATTTCATTTAGCCAACACGCTGGAATTGAACAGAAGTGTTTTGAGCATGGAAGACATAACCATACTGAATTGCGTGGTGTGTCGTTCCCTGCCCATCACAACCCCCCCCCCGCCCCAAGATAGGCCAGGAAAACATTATTTTACATGTTGATTTTTAGGGTTTACCTTCCTTTACAAGGTCACCATTTATAATTAGTGATGATTGCAATTTTGCAAGTCCTGCATCTGTGGAAGCATTCAAAACTGTACAGGCTTTCATCTTGGCACAGCTTTCGCTACCAAGTTTCTTGCTAAAGACAGACTTTCATATGCTGCCTCCCTCCAAGCTACATTTAACTGTGATCATTGACCTGATTTAAGGATGCAGAGGCTAGACAACCATTTCATACAGAATTATGCCTTCAGCCAGTAAACTGAGCATACTGGACACGACAGGTGTGATAAGCTGGGTACCTACATTATCCATCCATGTCCCAGCCCTCAGGTGCATTCACACTGTGGCATCGTATAACCTTCCAAATCGTCTCCGAGATGGAGCCCTCTGAACTCAGCAGATCAGGGGCACATGCTTTCTTACAGCAGGTCCCACATGCTCATAGTCAAGTGCCAAGAGTACTTCGAATCCACAGGAGAGGGAGACACAGGATTCAGAGGCAGCTCTGGCTGCCAATGAGCCAGGTTGCACTGCAGCAGCATCCAAGAAACCCTGAAGACCACTTGTAATACTGAACATGAAACAGAAGGAGACTGCTGCCTGTAAGCACTCTGCATGGAAGTGCAATCACGAAAAGCTATAGCTTGAAGAAAATACTTAATGACAAAAATGAGACTACCTCACGTTTTGCTGTCCTCATGGTAATAAGCACACCTAAAACATCTACTTGACCCTCCGACCACACACCATTAATTCATCTGCACACCTTGACTAGAGCCAACCTGAGCTACGACAACATTCAGCCACATTATACAGAGCCCAGAACGAGATAAGAGACTTACCTAGGAAGCATCTTGCTCTTTTTAATCTACTTCTGGGACCTGACCTAACAGAGTGATATTTACTGGAATATACCTACTGACCTAGAGTCATTACTTGGCCTCTAACATTAGCCCAGCTTTGAAGGGCTGCCTGTCTTCATGTTTAGAAGATGAAGGTGCCTGGTGCTTGGCCGTGCCAACTCCTGCACACAGCATCCTGATAACTTGCTGCAGAGAAACCGGTACAGGATGTTGACATTTCTGGTTGAAATTAAAGCAAAGAGTCACTACAGAAGTTGAGAATGATACTAGAAAAATGAGGTATAAAGACAGTACAGAAGTAACTTAAGAAATATACCAAAATAATGTTAGAAATATAATTAATGTATAGAAATACTATATGGCATCATAATTCTTACAATACTCAATATTTCCTTATTTTCTTGCTCTGATTTGTAGTACTGGAGTCAGCTCTAAACTTCTGCTTCATTAACACCATCTCTTCTAACCTTGTACTAGATCTGGACCACAAATAGTTACAGGGAAAAGATTTCATTTTTAGATGGCTAAACCAAGGCCCCCCAATAATCCACAACACTAAGCAGGCAGGGCTTGTGCTACTCTGACATGGTATTTTAGACCTGGTTAGCGATAGCACCGACTGTACCAGTTCAAGAGCCTTCATGTTAATGTCCCCTAAAGACTGTTTTGATCCCAACACAGCCTAAGGCTGAGAGGGCACGAAGATGCTGTAATTCTACAGCCACTTTGCCCTCTGAAGGTTTATCATGTTGTTCTGGAAAAGGCAGGGCAAAAGTTCTCTTCTGTGGGTATTTTATTTTCCATTTTCTTCCGTGACTGGGATAAAACCAACACTGTGCAATGCAAACAGGCCAGAACAGTATCTCATACTTTTCCAGGAGCCCAAAATTCACGTGGCTCCAAGTAGCAGGCATATAAAGACAGCACACCACAACTAAGTAGTGGATATACGCTCACAGTCAAAGTTGACTCGAAAAAGCTTTTTACATCTGCCAATATATCATGGCTTGTTGCAGGTGAGCATTAAGAAAAGCTCTTAGATTTTTATAGCAGCACCTGCAGGAAAAAAAACCCTTACCCTCAAAGTCTGAGTCGCCTTCACCGTGCCGTATCTAAAGTGGCTCGCACCTACTTCTCGAGTGCACGGCTTTGGAAAAAGCACGGGCAGCTACACAGAGCCGAGCAGGACCAGAGCACTGCACAGCCTGCAGTCAGCAGAGGGCACTGGAAAGTATTTTCTTCTTACAAACTTCGTTTCCGAGTGGAATGCTTCTATTATCCTCTGCATTTAGAAAGATTTTGTGATGCTTTGCCTTGCTACAGATCTCCTGTGATTCTGTAATGACGTAGGTAGAAAAGCTCCATGATTTTGCTTTGTCTTATGCCTTCAGGCTTTTGGAAGCTAGTAGTCCCTCACCCCTCTGATATTAAATTCTGCTTCATGATAATAGATATTCTTAATAATAAACTTGCTCAACTGTTTATTTCAGCACACACTAAGTCGTCTGATTTTAAAAGATACAAATCTTCAGATCTAGAACTGCTCACAGCTCCTCAGAAATCCACAGCAAGCAATTTCCCTAAACTGATATTGGCACAGAACTCCTGCGTGCAGCAGAAAGAGTACTAGCTGAGACAGGCCAGGGGTCAGCAGCAGCACAGGCACTGCTCGAGCTGCAGTCACCCCAGCTAGAACAGCAGCTGCTAATTAGATCAGTTCATCACCCTAGGAAATACTTACAGAACATTATTTGGTGTTCTTTGGCCAGATCAGCTAGCTGCATATCTTCAATAAAAAATAAAACAAACCCAGACAAATTAAAAAAGAGCAGTAGCCTTGCCCAATCCGTGATTCCCAGTTCAGCACATAACCTGGAAGGCATTTTCCTTCAAGCTTCCTCATCATACTCCATCCTGAGAGATCATTAAGTAGCAGCTATCAGATTTTAATTTTTAAATGCAAAGGCAAGCTCTACAGTGTTTTTAATTTTCCTTTATCTCTTTTCTTGATAGCAAGATAGAAGAATTAAATCTTGCTAAAACTTTGTCTCATTCCTCTAAATTTCAGGTATTATTGATAATACATAGAATTTTATGTAAATATTCTTAACTTGGGGGGCAAGGGGGGACACACGGCAGCAAAGACAAATACAGTTTCATTGCTAATTATCCACTCCTAATACCCCAATTTATTTCAGAGTCATAAAGCAACATCAAAGGCTCACTTGTCTACTTTCCTGAGGTTTACATGGGTTGTTGGTTTGGGGTGTTTTGGTCTTGGCCTTTTTTCTTTCACAATTTATATGTACATAAAATTGACATTCTGTCAGAACAACACAAATAGCATCTTAACAGGAAAAAAAACAACCCAATTGAAAACCACCTCTGTAAGTTTATCAGTTGCTGACAAGTAAATACAGGCTATGAAGTCTGATCTTTACAGCAGTATCATACCTCAGTGGGGACCACGCTCGTCTCCTCCGCAGCACTGGAAAAAGCCAAAATTAACTCAGCCTAACCTTTTGAAGTTAAGCAGGTAGAGACAAACAGCTCAAAGCGACGCCAATCCTGCCAAGTATCAGCGTTTCCACTAGTCACCTTAACATCACAATTTGTTTTCTAGGCATACACACAAATGCTTATGACCTGATTATTCTAGTTATTAGATCCTTGAAAGGCTTTTCATCAGGAAAGGGAAAGAAAAAAAACAGGTTTTGACATCCAAAGAGCAGAGTTAAAATTAATGAAATGCACCCAATAATGTTAAGGCTGCTTAGAGTCAGGAGGCACAGAAAATAAAGGCAAAGGGAGCACAGACCATTCATCCCATTCTTCATCCCCTTTCTGCTGCTGGGTACCGCAGGCTCCCCTTGAGCAGCCATCAACAGTCTGATCAGCATTTAGCTTAGCTTTAGCCAGACCTGACCTTGCTTATTTCATAGCAAGTCTCCTCGAAAGCCCTGGAGCTTGTGGAACAGCCCCAGCCAAATAACTGCTGAGGGCTTCAGAGATAACGTCACACCACAGGAGTCTGCCCTTTTCTGAAAGGGAGTGCAGGCAATCGCCTGCAAAGGAGACTTGGATTGCAGCTCTGGACTTGAGCTTGCAGCCCTCTGAGGTCTCCGGTCAGTATGTACTTACTAAAACTTGCTATTGCCCACGCCTACAAATCCTAGAGGTTTTTCCCTTCCTGAAGTTTCGACCGCTGCATCTTCAATGCCAGGGTTCCTACAGCCATATAGCAACATGGGGAGCGGGGATATTGGTCCCCAAAATCAAGGCTTTAGTGAAGTCCTGCTGCTGGCCAGGATAGTTAAAGGCAGCTTTTGCAAAATGCAAATCTATAGCACTGCATTAAGTCCACAGGGTCAGATACTTAGAGGACAAGTGCCTTCCTCTGCAAAACCAAACAAAAGCACACCAAAAAAACCCCAACAAAACCACCAAAAAACCTCAAGCAATTTTATAGGCTGTTCAAATTTGCAGGAAAATGCACCTGAACCTTTTTCACTACGCTAGGCAATCCTGTGTCCAAAATACTGAGCATTAACTGCTTTCTGAGCTCAGGGGTTTCCATGGCCATTCACAACTGCACATCGTATTTCTGATATTGAAAGATGCACTTTTCATACGAGTCTTCTCCACTCTCCAGCTTTGCACTTGGAAGTGTGTTTTGCCAGGTACCATCACATGGCAGAAGTCTGATTTTCTCCATTCCCAAACATCTGTAAGGTGTTTGCATATCTGAATAGGCAAAAGAGTCTCACAACTAATCTTCCTATTTCAGGTAAGGCTGAAAACAAACCAACCAAGCAGCAGGCTCACCCTTCCCAAATGGCATAAGTCCTCAGCTTTCATGCCAGCAGCATTTGATAACGGCCTTCTGGGGGCATTCTTTGGGGACTCTGCTATAGAGGAACTTAGCCTGCTTTCCCTATAATCTCCTACTGCACAGTCTCTGTAAAATCATCCTATTTATTTCAGGAACAGTGACAATATTGAAGAGTTTAAATACAGCAACACATAAGTGCCTCTCCATAAACTCCAGAGAGATTCAGAGCACAGCTACACAGCTCTCACTGGGAATATTGTTGCCGTTCAGGTTACGAACTGCCTGCTGTGGCCAAGCCGTACAGCTCCGAAAGGTTTTGTGTTAGGGATTACGACAAGCCCAGGATATGACCTGTAGACAGCAATATGAGAATTCACTAGGGCTCAAGCTTATAGCTTTAGGCTGTGGTTGGTTTTTCTCTCTACTCCCCAACTCTTCCTGCTTCAGAGGGAAAATGCAGCATATAAAACCAATCTCAGTCATTGTTATATCATCTACTGGAAAGTTCCTGTGCAGGTATATATTATACCATAAAATTATTCAGAATGGCTCTCATACCCTTGCCATAAAAATGCTAAATTATTAAGGCTGTTGTAAAGCAAATTATTTTGTGAGTTACAGAACTATTTGGCACTCTTTCCTTTGTTCTTCACTCGTCTCATCTCTACCCTTGAGTGGTATCTGCTTACTGAGCTAAGCCAACGGCTGTAGTTATATCTTTGGCAGTGAACACAACCTGGGTTTAGATGCCAAGCATATGAATACTTTGCATTTTACTCTGCATCTATACCACCCCTCAGGAACAGACTCGGGGGCTGCAGGTGATCTTTTCTGATCAGTTACTTCACAAGGTCTTTAGCAAAAGGTGATTGTTGACAGTAGAGCAGCACTGACAGTAAGAAGAGCTCAAGAAGACTCAGGGAATTGGGTGGAGTTTGCTATCGCTTACTTAGACCCTTTGCCCGACAGCTGTCCTACCATACAGCAAAGTTCAACAGTGCCCCAAGCTTTGATTATCAACAGAGTTTTGCAGTCAATCTTTTAGATGCTCTACCTGCTTCCACCACAGATATTTCTCTTCAGTAGGCTCAGTCAGCGAGAGTATGCTCCAGTCACAGTGTTCAGCCTTGCACCCAGTGCTGGCTGACTGATTCCCTATCCACAACACCCAGAGCTGATGCTGTATGCAGTAGAATCCACTTAATCCTATATATTTCCACCTCTAGAAAACCCATAAGACCGATTGGGAAATGCCAAAGAAGAGAGTAACCGAGATTGCCTTTTCCCTCTCATTTTTGGGATTAGCCCGTCTGACTGGGTCTGTATACTGCAAAGACACGTGCAGAACGGCAGAGAAACAGTCTCTGTATGAGGAAAGGGTTTGGTAGTAGCCTAAATAACTGCTCTTTTTTACAGTGACTGACAAGCAATTTGGTAAGGAGCATTTTAAGCAGCAGGCATTTTAAAGTAGTTGCTGTCATTTAAGAGCTCATTTGGTTGTTAGAGGTAGCCAGTATAGAGCAGGAATGGGATCTGTGCACAGAGTTATGCGAGAGGGCCAAGACAAAATTCATAAACCCGTGGAGAACTCTCTGGCAGCGTTACATCCACAGGCACAGTTGCCCACAGCCAGTCTACTGCAGCCACGGAGAGCCAGACCTGCACCGTGCCTTCCCACTTCACCTTCCCAGCTAGTTTTCCACATACACACTGCAGTGAAGCAGATCTACAGAGCACCCCTCTTGCTTCACAAGCTGGGGTGATCCGAGCGCTTACTGGCCATGCATACAGCCCACTAACACACAGCTCTGCAGCAGCAGGGGCACAGGTTCTTTCTACACACGGCGTTATCAAACCAGTTTTAAATGGAGGAACATAAAGATTCTCAAGGAATGGATTTATACTCAAGTATCTTCATCAGGACCTTAGGGGAGAAGGTTGTAAATAAAGCTCATTTTTTCATTTCAGCAAGAAACCTATTATCCCATTGAGTCATAACAGCATGGAGTGACTTGTTATTTACACACACAAACACTTCACACAGAAGCAGGTTAGTAACAAAGGAGGAAACAAAGCCACAAGCAGCTTTGGCTTAATAAATACAATAAAGCAGGAAGTGCTGAGTAAAAAGAGATAAGCCAGTCTACCACAAGATTTAAGTCTATAACACCGTGACTCAAAAAGTTAATAAACCACCGCTTTTTCAACCTAAATGGGGGGTAGGGGGGTGTTCCTGCTGCACAGGAGCCATCTCTGAATTGCCCCAGCAGCCACATAAAAGGCAGAGGAAAAACTACAAGACTATTTCCTCTAATGATTATATTTATTTTCATGAATTACATTAAAATAACATTCAGGATAATTCTGCCATTGCAGTATTCAGAGAAGACAGAAGTTACTGACTGTTGCTAAGCAAAAATCAAAGGGCAAAGGTTTTGATATCTTAGAAGTCATTTGAGGATTGATACAAGAATTGTTTTTTCTTAAACACCACAAACATAACACTTCCTAACACAGCACAGGCTGCACTCTGCTAAGCAACACCCAGAAGCCACTTAACAGTGAAAACCCCAGCTCTAGATATCTTCCAAATGAAGCCTGACCTACTTAGTTACAACTTGGAATAACCCATTGCAAGACATGGGGTCAGTTTCAGACTTTGGTTGGGGAAAGCTCCCATTAATTTCTAAGATGTTTTGACCTTCTCCAGAAACATCCGTCCCTCTGTTCGCCCTGGGAAACATACAGGACAGGAGCCAGCTTTATCATGACCAGAAGTAAATGCCCTCAATATTAACAAGACACACAGGAGAATTGTTTTAAATGGTTCAACTTCATACATTATTTGTTGAGAAAAAGCTGAGAGTGAAGAGAAGATGAATAAATGGTAAGAAAAAAAGACAGTGCAGAGCACTTAAAACCAAACTTACTTTAGCCAACAGCAAGATTTCTCCGGTCTCCTGTTGCCACCAGCTCTGGGTTCAACAACACAGAGAGGTGCTCACCTTGCAAGTGAAGAAGGGCTTCCCAGGCTGCTCAGCTGTTCTTTATCAGGGGCTGACCCGTGGCTGCACCAATCAGAGCAGGCAAGGCTTGTCCTGACAGTCTCACCTGCGATCCTCGCTTGCTGCCCAGGTGCTTCCCTTTCCCATGTTGGGTTTCCCACCCCTGGAGCTGCACCCTCCTTTCTGAGTCCACTGCGAGTTAGGGCAAGCTCGTTACCTACTGCTCTCCAGCTGCTTCCCCAGCACGTATCTCCCTCTCCATGCCAAAGAGGTGTCCGCAGGTTGAAGCTAAACTACATGTAAGTTCAGTAGCCTCAACAGATTTTCCTGCCCTTTGTGTACCTCTATAAAAGCAGAGAGCATTGTGCACAGCTGGAACTGTGTGTGCAAGCACCTGAACACCAGCATAGGAAAGGGGTCACTTAGGGAGGGGCGAGAGGAGACCACAGAAAGCCTAATGTGTATTAAAGCAACCTACATTACCCCTTCTACAGTAATGTAATAAGAACAAATAAAATATGCGGACAATGTTTACAGTTTAAGGCCAACGCCAATACCTGCAGCACACGCGAACAAAGTTTAGTCTCTTGTAGATAAAAAACAGTTCTCAAACTTGCAGTATTGACTGTCCGGGAAGTTATCTTAGAGAAAGATCACTCAACTTCTTGTCATTAGTTTTTCTGGTGTACAAGCCTCTTCCAGCAGCCAGACACCCCAGTGGTGCAGGCTGAAGCTCACTGAAAGATACAGAATGAACCGATGCCAAGAGAGAACTGTAAAACACAACTCCCCCCTAAACAAACGATTCAGGTCACTGTGACCAAAATAAAATCTATAAAGCAATATATAAAATAATCTATCACCGAGACCAGTGCAGTATATGTATTTTTTGGAGGGAAATAAGCTTTGTTCCAAAGAACAGAGCATCTGTGACGTCTTCCATATGCCTGAAGAGGGACTCTACCTGAAGGGCTTCCCAGAAGAGCTGTGTGGAGCACCTTGGGGAAATGCTGACAGTGAAAGCTTTAGAGAAATCAGACAGAATTGCATGCAAGACTAAACCAACACATGGCAGTCATCAGCAAAAGCCCAGCCAGCTCCCAGCTAGGAAAACATGCCTTATCCACAGGTTATAGAATAAACACAGATGCAGCAAAATGAGTCACCAGAGGAAAACAAAAATTTAAATTGGAGTCAAATGAATATTTTTGCACATGCATGACAAGAAATCCATTGAGCAAAACTAATTTTATGTCTGTGCTGAAATAGCTCTCTTGAATGTTAAAACAAAAGTACCACAGTGGTAAGAGGGGAAGTACCACAGAGACTCAGGTTCTAGAAAAAAAATCAAAAAATCAAATAAAAAGGACTGTATATCCCAGAAGTTTATTTCATAAAGAAAAAATATTAAGACTAAAAATAAATCAGCATGGTCCATGACAGTGTGAGTGGAAGAATTATGGTGCACATAAAATAAATTTACATCATTCTTTTATTAATTTCAAAAAGTTAGGTTCTTTTCCCAGAGCCTTATGTCAATGTATGTTACTTTCTGTTTACTGCAGGCTAAGAAGATATCACTGGTCATTCAATGCACCTCTGCTGCTAAACAGTAGCCCATTAACCCACGATAACTTAACTGGGTCTGGTACCCACACTGCGTCTTTTCACACCAATAAAACTTACTCTGTTTCAAATGACAAAACATGACTAGTGTCACCACGTATCTTGAGGCATACACAAAATAAATGGTTTCCAAAGCACATAAATGCATGAGGAACACATAAGATTAAAGCAAAAATAAATTAAAAAAAAAAAAAGGAAAAAGAAAAACCCCTTCACATCATGATTTTATTTTCCTTTTAATGAATAGCAGGACCGGTCATGGGATCAGACTCTTAATCTACTTGGTGCTGCACAAACACAGTGAAAAGCCAGGTTAAGTTCCAGCGAGCATAGTTCAAATATTAATCGGGCATCTTCTGAAATGTGTGTTAAAGATGACAAATATTGTCACAAAGGCTCAAGGACGAGGGTGGTTTCAGGAGAACGCAGTGCGTGATGCGGGTGCTTCATGCACAGTGGATCCTAACCCTGTACTCCGTCAAAGGGAAGAGAAAAATGCTTCCAATAATCTACAAACATTTCCACTATAAAGTAAACAGGGTTTGCAAACTCTCTGAAAATGAAGAAAATAACCTACAGCTTCTAGAAGTCTTTTTTTGTACTATTATGATCCTACATCAATTTATCTCCCCATAACAGCCTTTCTAGAAAAGAAAGCAAACCCACCATATTCACAACTGTTTCCTACGGGCCACCTCTGCAAAAATAGCTGCTGTCAGAGGGCAAAAGGGGAGCCACAAGTGGGTTCCTCTGTAGTACTCTGTGGTTTAAAGTTGCTTGATCTTTTCGTGGACATCTTACCACCCTATTCATGCTGACTTTTGGTTATCCAACAAGAGAAGGAGATGAATAAATAGTTGAGAAGTGACCTGTGGTCTGAGGTAAGGGGTGGCATGGCCAGATCTTCAGAAGTATGTGTGGCTATCTGTGCACTTGCATTTGTGTGCACTCATGCTTTATGTCTCAGAAATTCAAACACTGCAGACTTCAGAAATCTAAATAAAAGAAAAACACTTTGTATAGGAAGTGAAGGAAACTCATGACTCAATATATCACTTATTCTAAAAGATGTGAAATCACAACCTGTGAGCGAATATGAGAAGAGAGAACATTAATTTAGGCATGGATAGCTGGGCCTTACAGAAGAGTCTGTCTTTTATATGGTAATGCACAGTAGCATATGCAGCGTTGCGGTCTTGGTTTTGGGCAGAGATCCATAGGAATTGCTGTGCATTCTGTTACAAGGCAGCTCTGGGGTTTGGAACCGTTCTCTTTTGTTTGTTTGTATTTTACAAGGGAAAAAAAAAAAAAAAAAGAAAAAGAAAAAAAAAATCCAGACAGCCGTGTTTGGAGATATACTTGCAACAACAACAAAAAAATAAATTGAGACCAGTAAACGCTGGTTGCTAAGCAATAGACTTTTCATAGCCCAGATGGAGTCCCATCCTGCACGGGAGTCTGACTGTTTCCCTCTCAATACCGTACAATAACATCAGCTGAAAACGCCCGCTCCAAATGGCATCCCAAGTGCGCAAAGCGGAGTGCTTGACCCAGCCTTGCTGCCGGAGGAAAGCCCTGCTCTGGGCAGCTCCCGTGCCATTCAGCAGCTGTCCCGGCGCCAGCTTGTTGCACTTACAGGGACAGACGACTGCGTTTGCAACGGCTCCTGGTTTTGTCTCTCTGGCAGATGTGGAGGGAAAACCAAAAGAGGTGGAACTCTGCTGTTTGACGCCTGTGCCCTGCCTGCTGGAATAGGCTTTCTTGCCACCTTGTCTTCATTCAGGACAAAACGAGAAACAAAACACGAACACGCACACAAACTAACAGGACACACGCACACAAACTAACGGAAGCAAACTACAGACACAGGACAGAAAGAAGAAGGACAAAGTGAGGAGTGACAAACCAATGATTTAGCACAGTTCAGCCTTGCAGGGAAGACTGCAGGGCATCGTACAACCCCCAGGTTCAGCCGGGTCCACTGGCTTGCTTCCCAAGTTGAGGATGCCTCCTAATTTGCTACTACAGCCCAAGCAGAACAGACCAGACCATGCATATGTATTTGCACACCCATAGAAGAAACTCCCAATCAGCTGTGATAACTTCATTTTCTGAAATATTGGTCAGTACCATCAGGTGTCCAGGTAGGTGTACCTATAAACCTGGTAAGCTGAACACTCGACTGTTTATATACGGACAACCTTTGAATTTCCTGAGTATAGCTTACACAAAAATAACTATCAGATTTAGATATCACAGTGTGTTATTGCTGTGAGATGATGTGTAACAGCTGGCAATCTGCATTTTCCCGTATTAAATATTACCGAACAACGTTAAAGAGCAAACATACTGCTCTCATTGGGCCCGAGTCAGGAAAATGAGAAGCTCTGACTCCCCCTCTCTTTGCTGGGAGCCAAGAGAATAACTCTCAGAGGAATGCTTTGGAAGGGTGAGTTTCAAATTAGATTATTTTTTTATTATTATTATTATTACATTCTAGATCTATAATAAGCACAGCTGTTTACTTATGTGCTAGCTATGTTTAAATAGACATTAGAGGTTAAAATCTAATCTTCCAATTTCAATAGTATGTGCAAATGTTCTTGCTGCTGCCAAAAAGTCATCGTGTGCTATAAAAATCCATAACCATCCTCTCCTCTGTTTTCATAGTGCAGACACAGAGTGCATAAATGTGCTGACATTCAGAAGCAGCCATGAGCTTTTTGAAATGTCTGCTCAAAAATGGATAGCTGGATGCATATTGGAGCCAGTGAAACATATTTGAAAAGATTATATGGTATCTTGCTCGCTTTCATATTTATCAGGTATTTTGCCAAGTGAGCCTGTTATTCCAAGAGCAGACCGGGAGGAGTTTTACCTTCCTTCCAGTTTCCTGCCATTGCTTTGCTCATTCAGAAAATGCATTGCCACCACTTGTAGCCCCTGCAGCTAGATGTAGAGCAGTTCTTTATTGTGTCACAGGAAAGGCATCAGAATAAGGCTCTTTATTTTTTTCAGAAAGGGGCTGTGTCGTGCCACAAAAAGAAAAAGAATAAATGAATGTTTCTTAATTCCCCGTTAGCTTTATCGCATTCTCCTTATTTTGCATGTTGTGCCTGAATGTGTTATAGTCTTCTCATTAAATAAGGTAATTTAGAGAATGTGTATTGTCTTTTTATCATTAGGAAGTATTCAAGCAATTGGAGGAAAGAGAATTTATTCCATCTTTTCTGCTGCAATTGCTCGTCTTTGTCAAGTTATTGATTAAAAAAGATGCTTCTTCACTTACAAAACTGTTGCACTTTGAAGAGCCCGTAAAGAGAGTTTGGAAATGAGCTCCTCTCTGGTTTTTGGTTGGTTTGTTTGTTTTTTGTGAGCTGCAGGAATGGCTTGGTTGGATTTCAAGCCTTTGATAGATGTGTCATTTTTATATATCACGATATGTGTTTATATTCCTATGTATAGTATCTGTATTTATGTGTAGATATCCAGTAGGTAAAGCCCTAAGTTTCTGCTATATAAGAGTAAAATACAGCAACCATGAATGGCATTATGCAGCCCTGATAGGGACAGCTTTTGAACGTTCATTATTTAATTATGGAAATAAGACTTCTTCAAGGATTAATTATGTTATAGTAGCTTCCTCAGTGTTGCAGCATTTCCACGCTTTCAGGATTTAGGAAAGGTTTATTTTTGCCTAATAACAAAAGCAACGTCACAGAAAAGTAAATAAATATGAAAGCAGAGCAAGGGAAAGTGAATGTGGGACCAAACATCACTGGAAAAGAAAGAGAGCCAAAGCAACACTTCTTGCACATGCCTGAGCATCCTTAAGCTACAGCACTGCTCCCACGTACCTGGCTGCACAGTACCAGGAACTAGCAGGAGGTTTGCAGCTAATGCAGCTTGTAGGGAAGCCGAAAAGGGAAGGGCTTTAAGGCAGGAAGGAGAAGGGGGCAGGAACTGCAAAGGGTGTTAAGTGAGGGTGTGATTTCAGAGAATATCAGTAATCCTGAATGCAATCAGAGACCTGGTAAAATTGAAGTACACATCTACTTCATAGCCATGGAGAACAGGGGCTGAGCTCAGCTGGTCTTGGAACTATGTGCTTGGCAATCTGCTCGGCAAGATCCTTAGTGACTTCACTCGGGTTCTTTGGGGCTTAAAATATTTTTCAGTATAAGCTTAGGTTCATACTCAGAGAAAGAGGCCCAAAAAGAGCCAAGTCGAATGGAAGGATGCTAAGGAAACAGAAAAGAGGAAAGAGGCTGGCAGTAAGATGATCTTTGAGAACATGAATATTGTGTTTCACAGCTTAAAACTTATAGACTGCAGAAGTCAGGAGCAAAATAGAGCACTGACACACATGACAGTCTGAAGAACTTAAAGATGGGTATTGGGAATTGAGAGATGGGAATTAATTCCCTTGTCACTGAAAGCTGACTGCCATTCCAAAGTGGCAGAAAAGGAGGCACTGCAAATGCAACTTCAAACATTTTAAAAACCTGATATTATACCATATTTCCACTTAAAAACATGGTGAATGTCTCAGTGGGACATCAAAGGGGAAAAAAAAGGAGGGTAATGTTATTACAAAGGTTGGTTTGAGGCTATCTTATATTAAAAACCATGAAGTGTAACTGAACACAGAAAAATCCCGGGCAGGAGAAAATATTTCCCAGCAACTTCTATTTGTCTGTGGAAATGATTGAGAAAAGGCAAAGTGAACATGTCTGCATCTGGGTTCATTAAAGTGGACATCTACCAGGTGGAAAAACATGGGCAGAAGGAGTGGATTCCCCATATGAAACCAGTGCATCAAAAATGGGGATGGAGGGGCAAGGACCACCGGAGGAACCCGAACATAAATAAGTCTATGGGACCTGACAAGTTGCATCCCAGAGTCCCAGGGGACTCGGTGTAGTTGCCAAACCACTCTCCATGATATCTGGAAAGTCCTGTCAGTCAGGGGAAGTCTCTGGAGGATGGAAAAGGGAAATATCGCACCCGTTTTTAAGAAGGGTAGAAAGGAAGATGCTGGGAGCTACTGACCTGTCAGCCTCACTTCTGTGCCCAGGAAGGTCACGAAGCAGATCGTACTAGAAGCTGTACTAAGGCTCACGGAGGACAGAGAGGTGATTCGAGGCAGCCAGCGTGGCTTCAGCAAGGACAAGCCCTTGTCTGACCAACCCAATGGCCTTCTGTGACGGAGTGACGAGAAGGGACGAGCAGTGGATGTTGTGTATCTGGAGTGCTGTAAAGCCTTTGACTTGGTCCCCCACAACATCCTTCTCTATAAACTGAAGAGATACAGATTTGACTGCTTACTAGCAGTTCATACCATGCTACCCTCAGGTTTTAAAGGAAAATAAACCACAAATGTTACTAAAGCTTAAAGTAGCAATAGCTTTCCAAGGTTTAAACTGTTTGAAAAGCTGGCTGTAGTGAATACTGCGAGAAGGCACAAGGTGCACCGGAGGGGTTTGCAGTAAAGCCAAAACCAAAGTAGCTTTCAAGATCAATCAGAAACTGCTGTTTCAGGAGCTGTGCTAAAATTAATGCCAAATAAAATGCATGCTACTCCACAGAGATTTTAATGAACCTGCTTGGAGGCAACAGAGTGAAGGTGGTGTTGGCATGGAGCAACATTTCAAAATAACCTGGAGCAGGTTGCTAAAAGTCCATTTATAACAAAACATGAGCAGAAACAGAGAAGAGGTTAATGAAGTTCTGTAAGCAGCATCAATTGCTTCCTCAAACACACAGAGAAAACAAACTATGGTCAAAATATTTTTTAAAAGCTCTGTGTGAGATGCATTACAATCCTTTGAAAAGGAGGGAAGTTTGCTTAGCTCCTTTCAACAACTTCAAGCATTTACATTCAGTAAACAAGTCATCTAGAGAAAAATTCTAGTCAAGCCCTCCTGTCCCTCCAAGCAAAGTTCTTTGGTATTTGTCTCTCTTTTTCTTCTCCATCCACCTCACACTCCTTTTCATCTGTTTCACTTTCAACATACCACTTGGGATCTGTACACAGCAAGAGCCGCAGTGTTTCTGCATAGCTGTGCCGGAGCTAGGGATGAGTTTATTCACCCATATTCCTGAGCAGCAAATCCAAGGCATTCCTGATTTCTTTTTTATTTTTTTTATCCACGTGTTAGGAGCAATCTGCAACACATTTCAGTCAACTTTATATCGCAATTGGGAACTATGTTCCACTAATAGGTGTATTTTTCAAGCATCTCAGAGTTTAGAAAGTGGATATTTTCAAAGCCAGCACTGGAGAAAAAGGGGATCTTCTCTCATCAGCTCTTAAGATACTTTATTGCCTTTAACTTATGTTTTATGCATCCTGATCCTCAGTGTAATTGACCATCACCACTTGACACTTCCAGAGCTGAGCTGTTGTTGCTAGGATGAGAGTGCTGCTTGCCTGACCGCTGAAGACCAGGCCAGGTTATTGCTCTAATATTATTAATTAATGGTGATGACTTCCAGTTGTACCAGGCACAATGAATTCTGGATACTGACACAGTCCTCAGCGTAGCTTCTTTGTAGTAGTGTCAGCTAGAGTATGAGACTGCAGCTGAATTAGTGAAAGCATGGGAGGAAAACCCTAGAGGAAGAAGAAAAGCCAGCCCACAAGTTCTGGCTTGTTAAGGTACTGCAGACTTCCCGGTGAAATCTTCGCTTTTCCAGAGGAGACCGTTCAGAAACTTATTTTTATTTTGAGAAGAGTCTCCTGCATTTGTATTTTTTCTTTTGTGGGCAGCTAGCGTGGATGACATTAATGCAGAAGGTACTCCAACAAGTATGAAACTCTGAGGGAACAATTTCTCGTGAAGGTTTGGTAGTTAGATTTTTCATCCCGTGGGTAACTAAGATGATGTCATCAGTTTCAGAAACTAAGAGGATTTGTAATGTACTTGGAACAAGTCAAGAACATGTCCACACTCAATGCTACTTTTTATACATTTATTTTTCCTGATAATTTTGAACCAAGGAAAGTATGGATTAGAAAATTGCAATGTATCAATGTTATCATTTTACCCAAGTGAAGCACAAACCCAAATACCAGTTACTGGTAAATTAAATCCTTGAAAGTCTTCACGATTTAGTACTTTCATTAATAGCAACACCACTGATGACCATTACGAGCGTCACTCATCGCCAGGTCACACTGCACTCCCGTGCCTGCACCTGGGCTAGCTGGAGTTAACACTTCCCAACAGTAAGAAATGACAATAACTGATCCGTGCAGCTCTTCAAGCCTGGCTGAACATGGTAGGGATGAATGTGTTTGGAACAGGTGTAGAGCAGCTCACACGTATCCTGTTTGGTCAGCAAGAGGGCCCCTGTTTCGTTAGCTGTATGTGTTAGGACACCGAGCTATAAAGAAGGAAATGCTCCAGTAGTCAACATCTACGCTCCTGGCTATACCTGGCAGACCCAGGGGGTGGTTCTGGGGTGCGTGTGTTTCATTCTCTTCTTTCTCCTACTATTTCAAGCTTTTAGAAATGACGTATGGTTTAGTAAAGTTTTGGGGGTATTTGCGTGGCCCCCCAGCTGGGACATATCCGTTTCTGGCAAGCAGGTAAATGTGCCAAAGCTAAGAACATCCTCAGTAACTGTCTGCCAAGCCATACAAATATTAAGCACAGCTGAAAATCATCATCCTCTTCATGTTTGGATTCGTATCAAGAGATGTCTTTTTGTGGACGAGACCAGGAGGAACAAAACTGAGCACAACGCAGGAATGTTCCATGTGTGACGCAAGAAGAAGCAGCTGCCAGCAGAGCGCTGGGTCCATCGCCCTCTTACCCTCCCTCAGACCTGAGTCCCGCGGACCAGTGACAGCCACAGTGATGCTGAAGATGTACACAGGGTAAAGAAAATCTTTCGAAAGACACAGCAGGCTGGGTGCTATCAGGTTGAGGATCTCGACAATCTTTCACCATGAACCTCAGGGATTTTAGGACTCGGCTGCAAAGGCCTGTCGAGAGGAACATTAATTATTTATGACCTTGGATAAGGATAAACATAAACAAAAGACTGACTAACAAACAAAAAGCTCAGCAGAAATGATACCATGTGGTTTTACTATATGAGGAGTTTGGGTTATTAAAGTGGGGAGGTGAGGGGGGGTTAGCAACAGTGTACCAATTTAAAATAATAAAACCTAATGAAAAATTAACAATAACATGAAATGTTTCAGTAATGTTCCCTGTAATGGCTGTTGACATGGGAAATAAATCATCAAAAGGATTTCTGAAGAACAAATTTAACAAAGAAATATGTAATAAGAGTGGCTCAGATAGCTATATTCAGTACATAGACTTAAAATGTAATTCTACATTCTCCCACATTAAATATTTAAATTCTCATAAAGAACAAAGAGTGTGGGACTAACTCTCTCTCTTCAGGCGTATTACATTTCAAAGCAAGGATGTCCTCAGGATCCAGCTAAAGCCTGGATCTACGACGGTATTCTATTGTTTGGCCTCAAAATAATTGTAGCAGAAAATTAATTATGTCCAATGTTTCAACCTCCAGTTTTAAAAAGCAGCTTGCTCCTGAAGGGCAGGAGATGCTCAGCATGTTACATATTGAAGCTCTAAGTGGCCTGATTTTTCAGAACTGCTTGACTTGTCTAACACATGAGCTTTTGATAGAACCAGATGGCGTTTAGGTCTCGGTATTTCAAGGCACCTTGACACATATCCTCAAACGTGCTTCTGTTAAATTCAAACTGATTTTTAATACCTCTGAGGGTCTTGCCCCTCAGTGCATAATGGAAACCACAGTCTAAGCATTAGAACTGTGCGCATCCCTGTGCCTGGGTAAGACATAGATGCAGGACAAAACCAATTTGAGGAGCAGAGAACAAAGGAAATAGGTCTTTTGGTATGAATCTAAAACACAAGGGAAAGAATGTACTACAGTTCTGGCCTATTTTTATTTTTTTTAATTTTTTTTTCCCTTTTACAGTCTGTGACTTGTAAAAGGAATCCAAGGTTAAAAATCTTCATAGCTATGTCTAGCTGAAGATTTCTTTTTTTTTCTCCCCATGGTTATCAGGTTGAGTATATCATTGAGTATATCATATTTTTAATACCCAAACTACACAGAAAGCCTGAATGTTCATAATTAAAATCAAACCAGATTGAAATTAGGACTTGTTGACTCACCACGGTAGAGTACAAGTCCTCTGGAAGATTTTCTCCTGAAAGGTGGGCAAATGTTGCTCGGGATATTCTCAGCTCTTTCACGAGGGTTGTCACTGCGAGGTGGCTCTGCTGAGCGCTCTGTAAAAGGACCGACGTGAAATATAGATGTCCCGTCCTTGACTTGTATTGAAACTACGACACTTTCTGAAGTTTATCACAAAAACAAACACTCTTTATACCTTCTGGAGGCTCTGAGGGTTTTATGAAGATATTTATAAGCTATGACATAAAGAATCCTGTCAGCTACAGCACCTACTTTATGATTGAGTCACATCTTTTGTGTAACTGTTCACCTCAACTATCATTTCTGCACCTCTTGGGTTTAATATTTACCTATAGCTTGACATGTTATTGTCCGAATTTAACTAAAGCTATCAGTGAAGTAATGCTAAGGACAAAACCAGAGCTAGAAAACCCTCTACAAATATCCTATTCATCTTCATTTTCTTTTGTGCTACACCAGTCCAAATAACTTCAAAAAAATGATTCCCTCTCCTTCACCCTGCTGTGAAATGAGCTGTATGACCTTTCCAGACATACTAGTGATAGCATGTAGAGGGGAAAAAAAAAAGTAAATAGAAATAAAAAGTCCTACTGCATTTTAATTCTTCTTTTGGCATTTTAAACACTGCATCTTCAAAAATGGGGCATGAGCCAGTGTCAAGGGCAGCGATTTCCCCAGCTAGCTGTATTGTTCTCAGCACTGTAGTTTGTGCAGCTCTTCAGCTTTTGTGGCAAACAGCTATAAACAGATATTATTGAATTTGGTTTTGTTGCTGGCATGAAAAAGCAAGGAGGAAACAGGAGGTTGCAAACGACCGAAGGTGAAGCAGCAGAGTGTGCAGCGCAGCAAGCTGCCCGATAACCAACCCCTGTCAGTGCAGCACCCCAGGCTCTCCTGGGCCAGCAGTGGATGGCGTTGGGTGACCCGGGAGGGCAGGGCAAGGACAGTCCCCTCCTTGGTGGCTGCCCTGCTAAAGCAAATCCAAGCGCAGAAGGGCTGCATGGCTCGCACAGACTGTCTCGAGCAGAGTTCAAGGCTGACAGGCTGGTAGTATTCAAACTTCTTTTTTGATTTAGTCTTGCTAGAACCTTTTGGCTCCATGAGCATCTTACTTCTCCAAAGAACTCTGCTAGAATAACTTTATTTAACCTCATCTTTTACTCTCAAACTACTCATAAAGTATTTTACATTAAAAAAACCCAACTCATATTCAACTTATTTCCTCAATATCCTATCAGAAGAGACTTTGTTGCCTTGTTTTCATGAATCCGATTTCTTTAACCATCTGTGCATTCTTGGGGGGTCATCTGCTGTCAGATCTGAGTTTTTATTGAAGATACAGGCAATGCAAAGCCATTTGACAACGTTTATCCATTTAAACTTACTGTCAAAGCAGCACAGACATAGACAAGACTTTTTCTGAAGCGTGAGGATTAATGTTTATACAGACTGACCTGCAGAGCACGGAGGATTTAAGATAACACCCACTTTGTTTGGAAGGAAAGTTACGGAAGCACTTGAAGCCTCCTTGTAACGGAAACAAAGTAATTGACCTTTTTAATGCTGTTCACTGTGATCTTCACTGTGAAATAGTAATGATAATGATGGCAACGATGACAGTGCTTGCTGATTTGAGCTACTCAGAATAATGAGGACAAACATGTGCTTAAACCTGGCTTATAAGTAAAAATGAGCTGTTAATCCTCATAGGATCCCTATAGTACACAACCAATAAAACTGCAATTGATTTTTTCTTTAAATCCAAATTCCTCAAAAAGCCACAACAGACAAGAAGTAAACAGGAGAGCTAATTGTGCTACAAAGTATTTGCCTAAGGATGCCACGTTCAAACCAGCTTTTGGAAAGAAAAAATACAACAGTGGTATTGAATTAATTACCAATCTTATTTTGAAATGTGATGCATTTGATTTTTTCTGGCTCTCATCTCACGTACATTGATAAAAATAATTCAAAGCAAGGGGTTCATTGTTAAACTACAGCCAGCCAGCATCAGGCTGTTGTTGCTGTGCTCCACAGCCATACAGCTGATTAGAAGTATTAGACTCTGCAATATCTTTCCCACAGAGCTTGGTGAGACACCAAAACCTGCCTGTGCAAAGTGCTAAAAGTGCACATCAAGGAGGAGCAGTGAATGAAGAGAGAGGCGGGTGACACGAGCTGACAGTTCCTTTCAGCTTTGACCTTGTTAGCTCATGGGTCTGTCAATAGGGAAGGGAGAGAAATCCAATGACTTTTCCAACCTGAAGATGTTGCTGAATATCACTCCTTTGAAAAATCACCAGTCTTTGAGGTCGGATAAGCTAGAATCACAAAAGAGTTTTGGTTGAGCTAATTATTATACCAGTTTCCAATGCTGAATTTGTTCTTTTCTGACTAAAATAACTCCTCCTTCTTTTGCTTGGGAAAGAAAATTTACGGGGTATAATTCTGTTTGCTGAAGTCTGCTGTGAAATGAGGGTGCCCTCCAACAGAACCACAAGTTCACAATGCTGATGTCAAAAGGCTTTGTTTTGTCTTCCTTTTCAAAAAGCTTCAGGTTGGTTGGGTGGGTTTTTTTTGGTATTGTACATTTTTATAGGTGAGGTGCACACCTTCCAGACAGCTTCAGCAATTGTACTGAACAGCCTTGTACAGATGAGCATCAACTAGGCTATATCTAAGCTAAAAAAGTTCTTAATTTTTTGTTAAGAAAAGCAGTGAACATTTCTCTGCCAAGAAAGCAATGCAAGGTAAGGGTGCTCAAGCAGTCAGGCTTAGGAGTGACCATTCTACTGCAGCCCGAATGAGCAAAAGGCCGACGTAAAGGGTACAGAGCAGTCAAAGTTTGAAGCTGGAAGAAATGATTTGTGAGGTCTCCATTGATACATAAATACATAATGTATGCAAATGACTTACCTAAAGGTGCAACACAAACCAAGTTTCTTTCTATGGATGTCATTGCTGAAGTCTTTTAACTGGAGAAGCAGCCTTGAAAAAATTCCCCTCCACCTGCAGATGGACAAATCATTCCCTAACAAGAAACAGCTCCATTTCAATACCATCAATCCCACCTGCTCTCGAACTCTGCACCTCTCTGTGACTCTGAAGCATCTAGTAGCACTGTTTCTCAGGTCACCCCACTGAGCCAAAACCAATCACCACAGGTATTTTGTAATTCCAACTGCAAACCTGGCTTCCTCAATAGGTTGACGACCTGCAGGCTTCATGGCCACAGCCCCAGCTGGCTCCATCATTTCACGCGGGCGGTGAAATGGACCCTTTTGAGATACACCACCAACAGCTGATATTTAGAAGTCTGGCAGTATATATCATAGTCAGGATAATTTACAGTCTGACTGGGAACATTTATACATTATTAAAATGCCGTGTAGCAAATATTTGGCATAACTCAGACATGGAAGGTTATGTACCAACAGAAGCAAGCTTAGGTTAATGTTTGTATATTCTCACTCTTCTGTTTGTTCAGCCTTTCAAAGGCTGAATACCGTATCACTCGCTCATGATACTCATTAATTTCCTATTTCCTTGATATTCATCATCATTTTGTTTGTCTTTGGTGATGGATTCATATATAGACATCTTCATTTTTTTTGCTTTATTATCTTGCCCGGAAGACTGAATAATATTAGTTACAGAAAGAATACCGTGATTTAGTGTACAAAAACAGATGGTTACTTAGAATTACTTAGTTCTAATGTTTAATGTTAAGAAACATGCTTAATAACCATAAATGGGATGCTAACTAGACATAATTTATTCATGTATCCCTCTGAATCATTGATGACAATTTATTTGAGAAAAACTAGACCCCTCTGCATGCTAGTTTATTTATATGCTGTAAAATAAAAAAGATTTTAAACTGCATCTTTTACTACAGATTTATTTTTACTCTTATTTAGAAGACTGATACTTCTGTCTTAGCTTGGAAGCATTTCTATTGGTAAATGAATTTTATAAGCTGGCAAAAGACTTGGTAACTTCAAACAAAACCGAACTTTTGACAGCATAAGAAAATTCAGTGCACACCTTTCTGTCCATAGGAATATATATCTGGTCTGAAAACTCCTTTGGGTAAATAAAGCTACATTCGTGTGATCTTATAAGAATAATAATAGCTCGGCTAAAAATGTGTTAGCAGTTTTATTAGACACATAAGGCAAATTTTCCCTGAATGATATATGTACTTAATTTACAGCTCAAAAAACATTTGTGACTGATAAGAAAATAATGGAAATTCTTTCCTCTGCCAAAGCAAACATTTTTATACAAATTTTGCTTTTACTAGGAGGTAACCAAGGGCAAAGCCTTTTCTCCTCAAAGGAATTTAAGTCCAGTAATGCTCTGTAGTGATGGTGCTGTGTTAATAGTGTGGCAAAGTCTTTACTGTGTGACTCAAACAGGGCTGTAGAGCACACAGAGAAGTCAGGGAGTCCAAGTATGACTCAGGCTTAAGTTGTCAGTGGAGCCTCAAAGATATGTAAAATGACAATGGTGGTGAGGTACAAAAATAAAGGGATGAAACATCTAAAATTGTTTGTGAGTCACAAAGTTTGTATAAAGCGAAGAGGATAACGATTCTGACCATTTTACTACACCTAGTCCAACTCCCCCTAAGCAGGTTTGCCCAGAGCACATTACACAGGATCCTGCATAATGCACCTGCTGTAGAATCCACCTCTAGCAAAAAGCCACGGTGTGTGTCCTGGTTTGAGTGCGAACAGCACGAATTCTGGGCAGTGATTTTCCTTCTCGCTCAGCTCTTCTCTGCCTCTTCTTCTGCCCTGGCTGCAGGCAGCAGCTGCTGGCACAGGCAGGGGCTGCTCCCAGCAGGGAGAACC
>JANHFX010022973.1:106448-153806 GCA_027560015.1 Chloroceryle amazona | reverse complement strand
TCTCCCTTATTCCCTTTCTCTTCCCCTTTGGGGAGGGAGGGACGATGACAGAGAGCGTCTGTTATAGGTCTGAGAGGATGCCCTGACCCTAAACAGTGACAGTGTGAGAACAATATTTGCTTTAAATAGAGCATTGCCAAGCTGTCACCATGCTAAATGGGAGAGCATTGTCACTCCTACTATAGTAGCATTCGGCTATGAACGGTATATAAGCCGTATATTCAAAGAACAGTGGCATCAGGGCCCTCCAGGATCCATGGTTTTCACACCCCTCTGTAAATGATCGAGCTAGGAAACAAATTCTCCCAAGCATACCTGTCATGCCAAGGTGGAGGCAAAGCTGTGATCATTACAAGCCTGTGCGGCCACGAGATGGCACCCAGAGTGACAGGCTGCAAAAGGCACGGCAGGACGAGGGGTGCTGATGCTCTCATTAATTATTATTTCCACTCAGCCGTCCACAACGCCTGCTTAGTCCTGGCAGTTGCACCCTCTGACATGTTAATGAAGGAAGACAGGAGTACAATCTTCAGATGCCTCTCAGAGGCAGAATACCAAGTATGAAGGGAAGAGGGAAAATAAACAATTGCAAGCAGGTGGAGAGATGCATGAAGAGAAAGCAATGAGCAGTTAGATTGTAGTCAACCTTTCACCTCAGTAATACCAGTTTAAATCTTGCATATTCTAGAGTAGCACCATTTCTGAGAAAATAAAAATAAATGTGAGACTGAGCCTTTCACTTTATTATCTCGTCACAGCTCTGGAGAAATTGTGCCTTTGGGAATCTCAGCTCAGTGATAAAGCTGTTTATTAGAAATTTAATAATTACCAAAATGGGGGGAAAGGCTGGAATATCACAACACACATCATAACCCCAGAAGGTATTTATTTCAGACACAGATAAAGATAACACAGCACGGATGGCGTTAGTTTGAGAATGCACTGACACGCTGTAGCAGGGCGTGCGTTGCCTTTACACAGAAAGTGGTAAAGAAACCCACTTTTTAATATGCATTGGATGGCTTTTAACCATCAATGGTCACCGCCTCTGCAGCAAGAGCCTGTTCCCTTGTTTATGTTCACTTACTTGTTTGCAGAGCATCAGCCACGCAAAGGATGCTGTAAAAATGAAAACAGCAGCCATGAGGGAGGTGTAGAAATTCAGGTTTCATTGCTAAGCCTGACCATTTGATAAGTGTCAAGAAAGAAATGCAGGTACCACAACTTGCTTTTATCAGCTCACATGAACACCTCCCTTGCTGACTGTGCCGTACTCTAGAAGGTTTTGGTGCAGCTTTAATTTCCTCTCCATAAGCGTCAATAAACCTAGCTAAGAAGCCTGACAAGGATTACTGCTGAATATTCTAATTACAGTGGCCTTTGTATCGTCTCTTGTATTATCATTCCTCTTGCACACTGATGCAAGACAGCTGGGAGAGTCTAATCCCTGTTTGCTGAAATCATTCCTTACAGGCTGCTTACAAATGGCCTGAAATCTAGAAAAGATACAGGTGGCTTAAAAATACTTAACTTCAGCTCTGCTTTTCTGCTGAGCCGAGCTTTGACAGAGGCAAAGTCTCCCAGGATACTTTCTTCATATGATGCTACGTTGGTTGTTACAATTAGAAGTACAGCAACACTTTTCAACAGCAGTTGCTGTGTAATGGGCCTATCAGCCACAGATCTTCATTAGGAATGGGAAAGAAATTAAAGCTAAAAAAAAACAACCCAAAACCTATGAAAAAGAGGTCTAGGTGAAGCAATGAGCTCTTCAGTAGGATAATTAAAGGAAAATCCATTATCCTCCTCAAATCTGCAAGATTCACGCCAAATGAGCGAACTCGCAGCACAGGGTGATGCAGGGCCTGGCTGTTTCCCAGCACAGGTCCTCTTCTGGAGCAAAGGCTGGAGGTAGCTATCTGAAAATACTCACTTTGATTTTTAAAAAATAAAATCATCGGCGTGACCCTGCAAGAGAAAGTTCTCTAGCAAACAGTCACCTAATGGCTGTAAAGAAACAGACTGGGCTTTTTGAAGTAGCAACCACACATCTGACTGAGATCGTAGCTGGGCTTCTGCTTACGGAGCACTCCGGAAAAAAACAACATTTAAACCAACCAGTCCAAATTAACAGAGCAATGCAGTGGTGGGCAAAAGTAGGAACTGGAGGTCTTCTAAAATCTCTTCCAGTGAATCCATTTGTCCTTCAAACATGTTTATAATTTAGACAGTAACACCACCTTCTGTGCGCCATTGTAGTAATTCTCTCAAGCAGCAAATCTTCCTTGGTAGATACCTGCTGATGTGAAAATCAGAGATGTGCTGGGTTGCAGGATGTTAGCCAGGGATTACCGAGTTCATCTTCCTCCTTTGAGGCAAAATGAAGTGCGTACCTAGGACACTCCTGGCAGATGTTTGCATCACTGTTCTTAAAAACTCTTGGTTTACCTCTTTACATAAATCCCCTGCCTGCAGATTAAGATGTTGTGTTTTACCCCACATGCAGACACAAACTCTTAGTTTTGATGTGCTGGAGGATTCTCTCTTTACCTATCCACACTTTATTGCGCCAATAAAGCAAACCCCACACTTTCAGCTTTCTAAATCTAAATTAATTCTTATTATTCAAAACCTGTTCGTCTCCTCTAAATACCACATCATTTTTAAAGGGGGACGTTAAGGAAGGGTCTGGATTCTCCTGCTGTTATGTTCCATGCAGAAGTGAACAGAAACTGCCAGCATCCTCAGCAACAGAATCTGTTCTCCTTCCTCCTTCAGGAGCCATCCAACCTGTGGGCACATGAGGGCTCTGTCATTTGCAGGAAGTGTGGCAATTTTCATCAGACAGGACCCATCTGCTTCAAGATGAGCAGAAGATTGTTTGCATGATAATAACCTCTCCGTGTTGCAGAAGAGCTCCGGTACGTTAGCAGCGTGGAGAAAACTTGCAGTGCTACTTTTACTTCTGTAGCTGCAAGTCAGAGGGGTCGGCGTTACGGAGGATTTTACACACAGCCGACTTTGGTTTAAAGAAAAGATTGCAGAGTTACTCGAGGAGACGTGGGAATGGCACTAGACAAATGGAGCCTTTTCTGTTGAAACCTCTGCTTGGCAGTGGTGATCCAGCTGTGAAGTTTGCCCACTTTTCATGCAAGTCAAACTTTAAAGAACTCTCAATAACATGGTTAATGTGGACTGAATTTCAGGTGTTTCAGATATGATGTGGAAGGTCTCACCTCAGCAAAAGGGCACTGGATCAAAAGTGTACATATCTTTGTAACACAGAAATAAGAGCAAATACCTATTTCCCTGGTTTATCTAGCTTCCTGCTGAATATTCCTCTGTTTCAATAACCTTCTCTCTTCACTAATTTATGCCCGTAATTAACTTATGCCTGGTAATTATATGAAATGGTATGGAACACTCATATTAAAAGTTCAGCATGGGTTTTGGTAACAGGTATTAAGCCTGCCTGGTCAACCATTTTAACCTGTAATATCAACTAAAAACCTAGACAAAAAAAAAAGCCAGTGAAGACTCAAATAATCACCATCAAACAAGTCACCAAAACCAGGAGACCTTACCTGTAGCTAATGTATTTGAAAATCACAAGTCTTTCTCAGGAGTAACGTTACTTAAAATACCTAGTGTATGTGAAGGATGGATTGTAACTCTCTTCCAGCAAAGTACTCATGCAAATGAGGTGATCAGCAAGTACTGAGTCGGTGCTCAAAGTACTGGCATTTAAAGTTGTGTTCTCCCCTTCCTTCTTTCCATAAGTGTTTTGCACAGTAGTGTGGTGATGCCTCTACACTGGAGAACTGTGGTGAACTGGTGAAGCAAGAAGCTATGCCACAGTCCATGTAACGATCTGCTGGGGGTGTGTGTTTTTCTCTTTTCTTTTTTTCTTTTCTTCTTTTTTTTTTGCTTTCTTTTGACAACTCTATAACCTGGTTTTTAACTACTGAAGCACGGCTAAGCATAGATTATATTCTTTAAAATACTTTGCATTAATCCTCTGCTGGGCTCCAGCTGAAGAGCACACATGCACATCCCACTGCTAGCAGGTTATCTAGTACTGTAACTTTGGAGTGCCTTTGATGTGACACCCTGAGCCACCACGGGAAGAGGCACGGTAATAAAAGCTCAGTCTGTCTAACACCAGTCCACAGTTTCACTGGTCTCCTTTTGTTCCACACTAGTCTGCACAGATAAGAGTAGCTCTCAGGTTGTATCAGGAGGGACTGGCTCTGTAATTTACTGTGTTTTCCTCTGTCCTAGGAGAAGACTCAATTTATTCTGCATTTTTATTTCTTTACTACTTTTTTTTTTTATCATTATTAATAAGACTGTGGAATAGCTGTCATTAAAAACAGGACATTAGCTGCTCTTTCAGCATCTGTTTCTAATTCAATTCACTTTCCATTAGTAACCTAAGGATGGGAATTTCCTTGCATACAGAGTAGCAGTGGAAGCTTGCTTGTGGATACCTGAACAAATACATTTGGAATATTAAACACCTGCTAATTAGAGGCAGATTTCCAAAACCAACATGTGTGCTGGCTTATGTGGGCAAATTACACATTCCTCTCCAGCTGAACAAAAGAACTGGTTCAAGGATTTTGTTTTCAGCAGAGATCTTAACTCTATTCATCTGGAAGTGCTCTGTAAATAGCGATGCCCCTAGACAGGGTAACTGGCCAATGCACATGATTTCGACTAGTTATTTTCTAATAGCTGTGCCATTAGACTAGCCAAGTATATGACAGTTTTCTTCCCAACTATGAAATATCTTTACATAACCATTCATTTCCACTGGCAGACTTTCTTTTATCTTACCGTTCTTCCCAGAAGGAGACCTAATCTTACAACAGCAAAACGTCAGCTTGCACCGAGGTACCTATGGCACCATTCACTGCGTCGGTTTGGGATGGGAAAGAGTTGATTTTCTTCACAGTATCTAGCGTGGGGCTTTAGATCTGTGCTGGAAGCAGGCTGGTAACACAGGGGGGGTGTTTTAGCCATCGCTGGGCAGGGCTTGCACAGAGCCAGGGCCTTTTCTGCTGCTCCCCCCACCCCACCAGCGAGGAGCCTGGGGGGGGCACAGGAAGCTGCAGGGGACACGGACCTTAAATGGTGCCTTAGCTGGTGGGGACGGAAAGGAACTGACATGGACTAATGTGTGAAGACACAAACCAAGGTGTATATAAAATGATGGATGAATTAAAATGTTAAAATTAGAAGAAAGGGGAGAAAGATGGATAATCTGTCATTTTCATAATACATCAACATTTGCTCATGATCAGAGATTTTTTTTAAAGCTCATTTTATCACAAACTTCAGGCTTCTGTTTGACTTAGCAACAAAGCTTCTGGACAGAGGGGATCGAGCACAAACGTCTGAAAACCCTTAACCAGAGCATTACAATTGGATGTTACTATAATAAAACTGCGACAGGGCTCTGAAGCTGAAACAGAACCTTGTGGCTGTTACTCGGTGAATTTCTAAAAGATAGGTTCAATAAAAATATATCCAGCTTCTGCACTAGAGAATCTCACAAGGCCAGAAAAGCTTTATACATGTTATTGAATTATGCCTGAAGCACAGATTTGTAAATGAGAAATTATCTGTTCCTGAAACCTAGGAAGAAGATATCACTTTATTCTCCAAAGCTGATTGTATCCCTCCCCAAACATTCCCCCCCCTTTTTCTTTTTCCCCCTGGACTCTGAAGAGCAGGCTAAAATAGCAGAAGATGCTGAAGACTTTTTCGTCCATTTAAAATACTTACCCGTATATCACAAAATTAGCTACTAAATAAGAAGACTTCACCCTTCAAGAAAAACCATCTAATGAACTTGGGATGCCTCTTTCCCAACAAGTTCAGAGTTTCTAAACCTGTGTGGATTAGAGGTTGCTGCGTGTCCTCTGTACTGTCACCCAGCCAGGGGCTGTATAATCTAGGAAAGCAAATCAGAAGACTGGTGCCTCCACGTGGAATCGTTACTGTATTTTCACAGACAAATGTCAGGCTGATCCAGCCATCAAAGGCAATGCTGCTGACTGAAGTCTGAGTCGAAAGACAAACAAACAAATCTAAAGATGACTTTAATGGAGCAAATATAAAAGGATCAAAGACACGGAGGAAAGGAGGTGCTTGCAACAGCTGCACACATTTGGAGATAAGCTGAAAAACAAGGAAATTCAAAGAGAGGGAGGGGACGTGATTTCCTACTTCCAAAATTTAGACATAAGCATGGTAGCTAAAAAAAGACATTGGGATATAAATCTAGTTCCCTTGTCTAGCACCACAGTGAGCTTACTGGCTGTAAAGCCAGCAACAACCCCACCGCACACCCTGACAGTGTTCAGGCTGACTGCAGGGCAAACGCCGTGATCCGAGAAGCATACTGGTACCACAGCTACTGAACATTCCCCCAGATAATCCTGATGAGAAGCCACTCCAGTTTTCCACAGCCCCCACCCATTATCATGGGGTTATGAAGCTGCTCTGTTCCTTCCAACCAAGAGGTACAGAGCTTGCTGTGCATGTACAGCGAGAAACACTGTTGAGTAGATCGGGGGGGACAGTGCCTGGTTAGTGACCAGGTGTGTTTGAAAATATTTGTGGGTAGGAACAGGAAAGGATATAAATGGAGTCAAAGCACCATTTAGCAGCTATCAAAGCAAGAGTTGGTTAAGGACTCTCCTCTCCTCCTTCAGGAGGTTTACATCAGCGGTGAATTGTCTCCTGCTTTAGATGGTTCCCGCAGAGCCCCTGCTGATGAGGACTCAGCTCTTGCTCCAGGTAATGTTGTCTGAAGAATAACCTTTCATGCCCCAAAGCAGATGCCATAGGATAAACTGACCCCCTGATCTCTATCTCCAGACTAATAGCAATAGAGAGCAAACCTTAATATTGTTATGTTAGCTTTATTATTGCTCATAACAGAAAGCCTCAATCTGTTAACCTCATGTCAACTGCACTCTGCCAAGCTCTGCAGCTTGTGTTTTTCTCACCTTACCAATAAACTATTTAGCTCTTTAAGGAACAGACACTGTTAAGTTGCAAAAGACCAGTTTGCAAGTGTTGTTTTTCCAGTAGGCAACTGGAAATTGCTTCTTACAGATTTATTTACAGATTAAAGAAGAGTCTTTAACAAGTCCTAGGACAATATCAGTTTGCCATAATCAGTAAATTACATCCCTGTCACCGTATTTTACATAATGACTTTAGCAGAGGTAACTACAACTATTAACTTCAGTAACTCTTCTACAGTTTAATGAACAGGAAACTTCTCATGTTATCTCTAAAAACAAGCAGGTAAAGTTATCAGCTTTCCAAGGCAATCTACGATGGACTAACCACAGCTTGCCTTACTGTGAACATTGGATAAAGGTACTTCCTCAGAAGTAACAATAGGAAAACCCCACCACAGCAAAGCTGCCCACTACACGTGGACAACAAATAGGAAAAAGGGTAGAAGTACCTTTTTCTACCCTGAATGTGTCAGTTGCTGCTCCTCTTTCCTTAGGCAGCTTATCCCTTTGTGACCTTAGGGACACTAATAAGCTGCGAGTCATATGCTGGGTCTTGGCCAACCCTTTAATCCGCGTACCACGTCAGCTGGAGACTGGGACACTCAGAAAATTGCTGTAAAATAAACCTTTTATCAGTACAGGGTGAGATCTTCAGAATTATTTTCCTCTGGTTTCCATCAAAACATTTGGAGTGAAGAGTCTATTTTGAACAGGTCTACTAGGAATATCTATATATTGCAATGATGCCTCAGTAAAGTTCAGCACCCTTAAAACTGTAGCCAGAAATCAGCAAATTTTCAATACCTGCCCTCCTTGATGCTTTAAAAATAAGTTTAAAAGCTGCATTTAGTAGGGGAAAGGCCAACGGCCAGGTTTATGGAAAACCACAAAACATCAAGAGAAACAGGGAGCCAGAGCTTTGCATACAGAAGATGATTTCTTGTAAAACAACACATTTTCAGGAACATAGTGCACAGAATGATATTTAAGAGTGTTGATTTCAAATTAAACAGTTTAGCTGTTAAGAAGTAAATCATGAGGAAGTTAGTGAGAAACGCCAGAGAGGCTGCCAAATACCAGAGAAGCAGAATCTGAGGACAATGTTAGTTCTTGTTTTCAGTCTTTGTTTTTCTACACCTGTTATGTACTGTGCTGAATTCAGAGGTTAATCACTCTGCGGTACCACAAACATTCAAATATTAGAACATTTATTTATGTACAGCTTTCATTATCTATCTCTACGTATTTGTATATCCACCTAGAGGTGCTACTTAGCTATCAGGCATCCATGAGGTTTTAAGGTTCCAACTTCCAAGGTTTCTTTATAACCCTGAGGTCCAGAACCTTATTTAATGAGTTTCTTCCTCTTGAGCTAGATACCAGGTTGAAATGGTTGAAAAAACAGAAGAATCAGAGCATCTTTCATGAAACTGGAACGAGCTTTAGGGAAAACAAGCACAGTAGGATAAGGATTCAGACTGCTCCTCTGATTAATGCTTGCCTTCTTTTTTACTCAGCATTTCCATAGAACATAAACAGGTCTACAACGGGTAGTGTCCATACTATACAGTTATCTTGATTAAATGCAACAACACCATGTAAATACAAGTAATGGGTGGGGAAAAGTTGTGATATTGTCATAGGCTCGTGTGACTTCAAGAGCTGCCAGTTTCGTTATTACCAAATGTACAGTAGGAATTAAACCAACAGATAATGCCAGTTCTGCAGCCCCCTTTCTCCTGAACAGTGGCTGGCCACTACTGCTCAAATACTCCTCAGTATTGCCTTGCTTGGTCATATGAAGACACAACAATGACAAGGACAGTGTTCAGAAATGTTACCTGTGTACAATAAAAAAACGAATTAAAATTGCTCTGGGAACTATAACTTTGATTAAATATTATACAGTATGATAACGTTAAGTAGTCCCTTTAGGTATCTGATGCTGAATACTTAACACTAAATTTCCTTCTGTTACTTTGGCTAAAGCATTTCCATGATTCTTTTTTCAATTAGATTTTGTACATTTTATGAGCTGAATTTCTGATAATTGTTTTGCACTTTTTAGTATACCCATAAGTAATTAAGAGTATTTTTATAGGTCATATTTCTTTCTAATTCCACATAATGAAGCTGCTGGTGTGAATAGTGTACCCCTGATGGTGAATAAAGCCTTTTCATAGTAAAAAAAAAAAAGAAAGGTTTCTGTCCTTCTATAAACATAGAAAATTGGGAATAAAATAAATGTGAAATTTAAACTTTCAAATGTATTATCAATGTGCAGTTTGGTAATTGCTAACAGATTTTTGAAACCTTTCAGCACTTGACTTGAATTTTGCTGGAAGTTGACTTCATCTGTGTCTGCTAAATACTCGAAATCCTGGCTCATCCAGCTACCCAGCCACACATTTGCATGGATTATAAATGGAGATTACACTTTGTCTGATCGTTATAGGATCCACCAACCTTCCCACAGGAAGAATTTCATTAGTAAACTAAATTCAGGATATGCAGGAACGTAGGGAGTTTAGAGAAGTCTGTGTTTTCCCCCTAAATTAATTTTCCATACACAGTTTGTATCCTTTGTGGCCTGAATTAGCCTGGAAACAACAGCAGACAAAAGCTGCTCAGACTGACATTTTCTACGTTGCATGTCTACCTCGGGCTGATTTCTTTTTCCTTCAGGTTTCATTTAAACTAGTTCAGCCTACTTTTAGGGGACAAAAATACAGTGCTTTACACAATGCTGGAAAGCACTTGTGCTTTGAAGTGAAGGCTTGAAATCAGGATACGAAACGTCTGGGTGTCGAGAACGTGCCTTTTGCAATCCCTATGAAAATCCAAGGAAAAAAATAAAACCATGTCAGGGCAATAACTCCCTCCACCTGCCCGCTCAGCTGACTGAGCCGCTCAGTGCAGGACAACACCTGCCCAGGACCAAAACATATCCCAGCCCTGACCCTTCCGTGGCAAGAGCATGGCAGGGTGAGCCTGGGGAAGGGGAGGACAGGGCTTCACCTAAGTGGAATTTGCATCCTTTTCAGCAACAGCAAAATCAGTGATTACAACTTTGTACCACTCGGCGACAAAGAAAACTTCCCGACTTGGCTGAGACGCGTGGGCTGTGACAGAGTCTCCCGAAGAGGCAGCCCCGCTCTGCCTCTGCACCTTGGCACTGCTGTGCCCACCCCGTGAGAGAAATGAGCTGTGCTCAAAGCTAAACCAGCCACACTTATTTACTTGTTTATGCAGAGCTTACCTCAAAAGAGAAACTCCTCTTCCTGGACAGAGGGGCTGCTTATGCCGATGTAAACACACACGAAGCTATGGCCTCAGCAGTGCCTTGGCTCTCATTTTAAACGGTGTTTAACCAGGCTTTAATCAGGTGTGAAACGCTGATCTAGATTATTAATAAGGAAGTTGCTGACTAAAAATTTAAAGAAGCAAATATCAAATAAAGACGAAACAGACCGAATCTCATTTTTATTCTTGCATCTTCATCCAGTGGAGTATTTTATGTCATTTAGTCTCCTTAGACTGAAAGGAAAAACGACCTCCTACTGTTTTGGGAAAGCTGTTGACCTGGACCAAAACTGTCCACTGAAGTATTGCCAGTTGAGGAGATGGGGTGGAACTGCACCTTCACATTGTTATTCTGACATGCAGTCCTGCGTGTGGCAGTGTGAGAGTTTTGCTACAGAACAGTATGAACAGAAGGCCAATATTACACTTCATTTTCTATTCCAGTGACGAGGGTCTTGCTCTCCTGTAAGCTTCATGCCACATTCCTTTTTTACAGCAGTAAGCCATGGGCTACTGTTGTAATTTTTTCTCTGCTCAGAAATTACCTCACTGGAAAACAGCATAACAATTCTGTAAGAGGAATTAAACCCCCTAGCTCCTCCCGTGTCCTTGCCTTATGTCAAGAGGCGCAGCAGGCTGCGAGGGGCTGGGGCTGTGTGCTGGAGACGAACACAGAGGCAGAGTAATTATGGCTCTGTTAAATGGAATTCTAAAGAGAGTTCATCAGGGATGTTTAGAAATTAACTAATCCACAAGATAGGCTTACGAATCTGTTTACCATCCAAACATGAATAAAAACATTAAACAGATGATGGTAAATTGCAGCAACTGTTAAATAATATTGTAAACACTGAAAGGAAAGAGCAATGGCAGGAGCAGGGCCTAACGTTCATGGAGGAAGGAAAGACAGACTTACATCTTTCAGCTGAAAGGTGGCGAGAGCTTGGTCTCCTCCTCCATCAGCTCTCCCATGCCAGCATAGATAAGGAGTCAGAAAAATTTCTTTCAGCAGTGCAGTATTTCCACACAACAAGGCCATCTCCTGCACCATACCCCTCAGACCATTAACAGAGCTGCTGAACCTCGAGCTCAGTAAAGAAACAAGGACTAAAGAAACGTCTGCTGAAAGAATCTGAAAGATCTCATCTCAGCTTTGCAAGGCTCAACTTTTATTATTACCTTTCCACTACTCTAACTCATCACAGTAGAGGTGCAGAGAAGTGACAGTAATACTTGAAAATATTTTACTCCCCCAGTTCATCTCCTTTTTAGCTCTTTTCTTGAGGGAATGACGAGTACTGCTGCAGGATCATCAGTATTACTGCTGCCCAAGGTAGATTCATCCCAAATGTAAGTGTCTGGCTCTTGGCACAGTTGTATGTGGCTGCATGTCACCCTGCCAGCACCCCGAGGCTTGCCCCGGGGTGCAATGCTCCTGAATTTCCAGCAGTGACTGACAGCACAGCACTGGCTCTTACCTGCTCTTGGCATGTCCCTGGTGATTGCTGCTGTGAGAAAGGCCATCAGGAGTTACTCAAGCACCAAGGAAAAACAGAAATCAATGAATTGTCTGTGGAGAGGGTTTGGTTGTTTTATTGTTGGGGCTGGGGGGTGCAGTGGTGCTGCAGGGGTGGCCTCTGCGAGCAGAGGATTAGGGCTGAAGCACAAGAAATTTTTCTGCCTCCTGCCATATCCCTTAAAGGATTTGTACAAAGTTAGTGTGTTAAGGACATCCAAGAAGCAAGGAAATGTAGTTAGAACCAGTCCCACAAATTCCTAAATTTCCACAGACGTTTACCCAAACCACACAGGCTGCAGGACACTGTCTGTCTATCGCATTATCAAAATGCCTCCGCTCGGATCTTCCATTAAACCTGAGTTTCTTACCTCTAACATGCTGCTGCTCTCTTACAGTTTCTGTCAGATGGATCGCTTGGGTTTTTTTAAATAGCTAATTACCTTGTCACAGCCTACAGATATATTGCTGACCCTTCTTGGCCCAAGCAAAAGTGCTTCGGGTTCTTTCTATCACAGAAAACATCAGAGATAAATGTCCTGTATTTGGAGAAATGCTGTTGTTTACACAGAAGATACAAACTGTCATTTTCCCTTAAACATAAAGTAACAAATTAAGCCGTTTCCTTTCCCAGTAAATGCTGCCCCAAGAGACATTAGTGGCTCTCACTTCGGGGTGGTGGCAGCATGTGATGCACAGCTGAGACCAGTGGACCACTCAGCCTCAGCTGCATCTGCTGTCAGACCCAGGGCATTGCCTTACCCCTTGGGCTTTGTTGTCCATCCAAAATCAGCCAGGGCTGCTGCTTCTGAGAAATGGGACTGCAAAATGCACTGGAATAGCCACCTAAATCCTGATGGTGCTCCTAAAAAATAAACCAAAAGCAAAAAAAACCCAAATCAAAGCCCAAACAACTCCAAACCTACATCCCTAAGCACACCACTTTGTTGGTGATGCTATTTGGTGCTTGGAAAGAGATGAAAGAACTCCCTTTACTGGAGTACATGTCCATCAGTGGTGTTCCTCTCCAGACAGAAAGGGGGAAAACAGCTTTCTTTACTCAGTGGAATTCTTCATGGGAGGCCAATTTCAAGTTGGACTAAAGGATAAGTCAAAAAATTGCTAGCAAAGCTGATAAAAGCACCAAGAGAAAACCCACGTCATAAGTACAGAACAGAGCAAGTTTTATAGCAGGGCTAAAGCCCCGTTAAAAAGGGAAGAGAGGGGAGAAAAAGAGGGAAGTGCTGATGATAATGAATCTCTTTTCTTCCATCAGCTGTATGAAAGAACTCACATGATTTATTTTGTGATTAAAAGCTTTCTTGCTGGAGGAAAATAGAGAAAAGAACTCAAATTAGTGCAAGAAGAGACTTGCAAGTTAAATTACTTTTTTTAGAGTAAAATTTCAGAATAAGCCTTGGAGTAGTAAATGGAAAATAGAATTCTCCTGCCCAGCTATGTGCCTGAGACTATGATATCATAATCTCCCTTTTTTCTATTCATAGATTTCCCCGCTTTTCTTAATATTAAAGAAATGATGGAAAACATCTTCAATAAAAATCACTACAATCCACCCAACAGGGTCAGGAGAGTTGCCTCAGGTGGAGAATGAAGCTGAACCGGGTCTCTTGAAGTCCTGTACAAAGACATGAAGCGTGGCTATTGTATGAGCAGCTAAAGCAGTGAGAGATATTCCTCTTTTCTCTCTTAAATGACCTGTAGTAATGACTGCTGTGTTAAGATCGATGAGGCAGAGAGTGGCAAGGGAAATAACCTTTTTCTGGATAGTGACTCTTTAGGCATGAACTAGAATGCTCAGTCCTATGAAAACTGAAGCCTTTTTAGGCATGAACAGAAGCAGTCTTCTATGTGCTTGTGGAAAATTGAGATAAAGCATGAAAGTATTAGAAGAGTGAGGCTGGAGCTGTTTGAAAACATCCAGGGTTGTAATTTAGGATTTATTATTTTTTTTTAATCTCTGGCTTTTACAGGATTGAAATAAGCAATGTGCTTTAAATGTCCTGACCCTAGCTTCCAAGTCGTGCTCCAGAGATCTTCCAAACTTTCAGATGTGTTTTGATTCTCCACTTTGTTACCTGATCCCTAGATAATATTCTCATAAAGCAGCTATAAAATTGAGAACTTAAGTCCTACTTTCAAGCAGCTTATAATTTACTCTGCTGACAAATGCATGCTTCATCCCTGGGACAGGGAGGTGGACGGGACTGGGAGAGAAGAGCATTTAGTTACTGCATTACTGCTTCCAAAATACATCCCTCACCACAGCAGTGCTGGGCAAGGGGTTACTGTCTGAAGCGCTCTACCCTTCCACTTACTGAGCTGCTATATCCACATCGCACTGTGAACCTATCTCCATCAAACGGTGTCTGGAGAAAGCATCAGCTCATGACCTGGAATCCCTCTCCCTGCAGCCACACTGCTTCTCAGACCTAGAAGCAGCATGATCGGTGCTAGACTCACTCATCTCCAAGCAGAAGAGACATGTCTTCAGTCTCATTTTAAAAATCAGTTTAATTAATGAGCCTCTACGCCCATTATGCAGCACCAGATAAACCAAAATGATTTCATCAGTGGGTAAAAATATGTGTGTCTCAAAAAACGGAGAGGAAACAAGAATGGTTTGGAGTAAACGAGGTCATGCTTCTGTGGTTGTAGTCAGTGATGCCAGAAGGCTATTTTCCCTGACTGCCCTGGGGATTTTTCCTATGCTTATCTACATAGTAATCCCTGGTTCAGGATGGGGAAGGACTTTGGAGAAAATTAAGTGTCCAAGTAAGAAAAAAGTTGATTCTTCTTATGTAAGTGTGAGGATGTTGGGGGTGGGAAGTTGATTTCAGGCCATTTATTCTTTTTGCAAGGCAACTTTTGGGACATTTGGGAGACGGTGCTGAGACGCGCAGGCTTTTTTAGGATGGTAGAGGAGCTCTGAACCAAGGAACAACAAAACCCTTTGTGTATTGAAATTCAAAAACACCCACATTATGCAACTTGTAGCTACGCCACGTGACCAAGAAAACCTGTGTTGCCATTCAAAACCACCTAGACAGAGTAGACAAGCACAACTAGCTGCCCCTCCCAGGACAAGGACTCATTTCAGCTGGCTCACTACTCAAAGTCAGATGAGATAAAGTCAATTATTAACCTCCTGTATGTAAAAAAATTAAGAGAAACTTTTCAATCCACCAATCCCTTTTCTTAGTAATGGTCTTCAAGAGAGATCACTGTTCTGGTGTCCCTGCAGAGTAGAGTCCATCTCTTTACAGCTTATTAATAATCTCCAAGTTTTTGCCAAGATAAGTAACTTTCTTTCCTGTTTTAGGTTTAAATTTGCTGCTTTTTTCTCGAGAGTTCTTTAATGGACAAGATTTGGAAAGGATGAAGTTGTCAGTTACATTCAGAACGTGTTTTTTTGGCAGAGACATTTATTTTCTGAGCATTGCAGTCAAATCTGTCTAAGGACTGATAGGCCAAGGTCAAACTGCAGTAATCTCTGGGAAGTGTATAATGAATCTTTTCAGGCATTTTGACAGGAAACAAACTTTTCAGCCTGAAGGGTCATGGATCACAGGGTGTCAGACACACAGACCCTGGAGGTCTTCGAGCCCAACCCCCCTGCCAGAGCAGGTCCATACGATCCAGCACAGGTCACGCAGGAACGCAGCCAGGCGTTCTTAGAGACACAGTCCACGGAGAGGTGTTCATAAAAAATACATCTGGTGATATGTGTATGAGTACAAATGTCTGGGTACTGAATAGATATTCATGTATCTATGCATGAAGAGCTGGAAGCAACTGCAGCTTTTGCTTTTACATCACAGTCCAGGGGATCCTTGCCGAAGTGTGGGCTTTATGCTATTATATCTTCATTTCTGTAGGAAGTAGGGAAAATGTGTTTGGGGTGCAGCTCTCAGAACTTCTTCAGAACTTCAGGGAACAGTGTCTCCTGCTAAGGAGAGAAATGACAGAAATTGTGAGACTGATAGATTCGAAACATTTACAGCTTACAGCATTTTAAGAAGTGATTGATGAATCAAAAGGATTGGGGGTTAAGTGCAGATACGAATTAAATTTTCAGAACTTACAGGCCCTAAATATCTGTACTGTAGCTGAACACAACAAATCGATGGATGGGCAGCTTTGTCCCTCTAGCCCATGATTCTTTGGGGAATTACATCAATGTATCATTGATAATTCTGCTGTCATCCCAGAAGAACCACAAAAGATAATGCTGCTTACTAATGAGACCAGCAAAAAGAAATGCATGAGATTTGAGCTCCTATCCATCCTTTCTTGCCTGGGGCTACACTTCCATGCAATCTATTAGTTTCCTTGCAAACTGTCGTGTTGGGCTGCCATTGTCCTGAGGATAAATATGATGAATAGGGTCCCAAACTTCTGTAACCAGATGTAAAGTTTAAGTTTCATTTACTCCTAGCTCTCAAAAACAAAAGAATCATTTTCCCCAACACAGGTTGGTTTATTTAAATATCCAGGTGGAAACACGACGAGCAGATTTTCCATCTTCCCCTATAACCAACACCTAACAGATCCCAGCTGGGGGAAAGGGGGGACCCAGGAAAATATCCTGTCAGTTAGTCAAATCTAGAAAGTGATAGAATAATGTCTAGCCAGCTTTTGAAGAGACATCACTATTCTCAAGGCACAGAGAGATGTCTTTCTCTTACGAGAAATATGTATTTACAAAGGTTAAATGCAAGCAAAGTGGATGCGTTCACCTTGCTGCCTTTTTTACCATGCCTGTATGTAAAATAAACATTCATCAGTTTCCATCTTTAGCATTTGTTCCTGAGAGCTGGTGGAAAACAGGCTTTATACAATTCTCCGTGCATACTTGAAGAAATAGGAGCATTTGTATAAAAACCCCATGTGGATGTGGCACTTCAGGACGTGGGTTAGCGGTCATGGTAATACTGGGGAGATGGTTGGACTTGATGATCGTGGAGGTCAATTCCAACCTTACTGATTTTGGGATACGGCCAGGATTACGATTTCTAGCTTATTTGTATTGCAAAATAGAGCAGCTCTTTCCATCCAGTAAAGGGGGAAATAGAACATCTTAGTGTTCAGTTATTGAAAGGTTGTTGTATTTGTGCAAAATGAAAAAAAAAAAACAAAACAGGAAAAAAATAGGGAGATCAAACAGTAATTCCCAGGTAGGTGGATCTTTCTTTAGTTCTCCCTGTAATTTAGGCACTGAATCATGCAAATATTTATATATACCTGACTGAAGTGAGAAGAAAGCTTTATCTGGGCTTGTCTGAGATGAATCTTGACTGAATTGGCATGAAATAATTAAAATTTAGATCCATTTCTGTTGTATTGGTTAGTGGTGCTTTTATATTTAAAAATATCTGAGTCTCAGAATGGTATTGGCTTATTTGACATGGGCACACTGTAAACTACGTGAGTATCACTTATCCTCAGTAGAGCTGTTATAGTTTGCATGATGTAGTGTCAGATGCCTTCCAGATTTTGAATACATGCTGTCTACCATGCCAACTGGTAGGTCTGTGATACTTTGGAAGAGCTAAGATTGCTTCAGCCTCCAGCCTCAGTGATCAAATCTCAATATGCAGACATTGCAATGCTGAGACATCTATATCCAGGATTTTTTTATATGCCCTTTATAATGGAAAAACTCTGGTCTTTTCAAGTCTCAAATGAAAATATTTCTGAGTGTTTAAAAATCCCCTATACTGCAATGCCAAAATCTCACCATATAATTGAATATGACTGATCCTGTGCCAAGGCCTGGAGAGCAGGCAGAACTGCCTGCAGACATGTTTCCCATTTTCTGTTAGTAATGCACTTCACTCAGAACAATTTCTTTTTGTGTGTGTTTGTGTTAAAGCTTCATTCTGAAGCTGTGGGAAAAATAAATAAATAAACCTGATGCTTATATTCATTACAAAGCAAACAATACGATCAAGACTGCAGCGCGGATCTGTCGCCCATCTCCTTATGATCACGAATTTACACCAAGTTTACCGTAGTTTGCCTTGGTGTTTCCTTACTCAGCTTTCTTGCCAGCTTGCCCAGCGCATTCAGGGGTTGGAGCTGGCGTAACTCATGGCAGCAGGGATTCACCTCTTGGCTAATAGCACTCATCAAAGGGTCACCTGTACTAACACTGGTCTGCTCGCCTCCCATCCACTTCCACGCTTGCCTTGTCCAGACATCTGTGCAACCAAACTGCAAGTGTCACCAGGGAAATGATGTAGATTAAAACCAATCTAGGCAAAAATAAAGATCATAACCTAAAACCGGTTCAAAGGACAACTATAACAACTGCAAAGAGTTCAAAATCGCCTATGGCTGCCACTGACTTCAGTAGTCCACCCAGGAAAGAACTGGAAGGGTGAACTGCATACCTTTGGCTTTTTCCTTTCTCACTTTCTTCAACTGCAGCTTCCCCCGCATATCCATCTCAAGAATTTCCTGCATTTGAGACTTGAATCTGATAAAAACTTCCCGACATACATCCCTTATTTATGTAGATTACCTTTGAGCAGTCTTCTCCTTTAGAATGCATTGTGCATTTGTCTCATGAATTCAAACAATTCAGGATAAGTGTACAATAAGTTCTGCCTCAGATAGGACATTCACTGGAGTCACTAGGTCTTTTTCATGATGGAACTAAGTAGATTCAGACTCTGGTCTGTTCTGAAGTCTAAATGAAAGACATAATTGCTTATAGAGAAGAGTAATCTAGGCAAGGACCTAACAGTGCAGTGTGAAGGAGTTTACAGTAAAAAGGAACAGACGGATTTTGCTCTCGTGTTCCGGGACTATATTCTGAATAAAGTTATTTCACTTTGCATCTGAATCCCCAAGGGAAAAGATGCCATCAAGGAACTTCAGATTCACAAAACTCTGCTTTATAATATTACCACTGTCATCTCTGAAGACACAACACACGCTGGGGTTTCACTAGGCACCAGTCCTCCTGTGTTGCTGATGGGAGACATTATTTTTCTGCATGAATGTGACAGAGCAAGAAAGCACTTTCCCCCCAAGTTTTACAAGTGAGTAAGCATATGTGTAAAGATGTATTCTGCAGCATTCTGACGGAGAAGGTGAACCCTGAATCTTATTGCCCCAGCTGAAAAAACAAAGTGTAAGCTAATAAAACCAGAAGGATTAGGTATAACTCTCAACAATTTCCTGAATACCTTAGGAGTTGTGGTAAGAAGGGAATAAAAGGAGTCTGGTTAAAGTCTCAGACAAATGCTGCATTGAGAATAAACCAGAAGTGATAGTGAAGAATCAGCAGGGGCTGCAGTGTTTAAACCTGCATACAAAAATTTTCACACATAAGTGGGGGTGGGAGGGAAATCATATTTAAGAAGCTAATTGAATTGGGATTTTTGCCAAACGTAGGATAGGTCAGATCAGGTTTTCTTGGATGTCTGCTCCCGGGGTCAATGCGGGTGCCATTCAGGAATTTGCCCTGTAAGCAAAAATTGTTCGTTGCACTGAGAGCAGGAGGTCAAAGAAACAATCTTCTTCCCAAGAATATGTCACATCATCTTGCTTTGAATTTAACCCACGTAATTGGAGGAATTCGTATCTGGAACAATCAGAGTTCCGATGCAGGGACAGTATATGGAATGTCATGAGCTATTAAGGTAGAAACACTCACAAAAGCATGCATGGGATGGAACCACGCTCAACCTTACTTCTTGTGATCAGTGACTACAGCTGTAGGGACAAGTCAACATTTGTTGACAAGCAGCCCCTGCAGATGATCCAGCCTTCCTGACATTTGCTGAGCAAAGAAAAAAAAAATAAATAAAAGGGATTTGCTCAAACCTCAAGAACCTAATAAGGAGCACCAAAATTCCTTTCCCATAGAGAGGCTCTTGCCTCAAAATAGCCAGGCAGAAGAGCAGGGATAAATCTTGTCCTCAGCAGGAGGGAAAAACCCTGTCCAGAAGAATGGAAAAATATCTGTAGCTGCTGATCTTTGCACAGATCTGATGTCCCTTCGTACCCTGTCAGCTGGCAACAGAGGAAGAGGCTGCTGATCAACAAATGAATAGGAAGCCAGAACGAGAGGAGCTAGTCCTGTGTTTGCTTCTGTTCTCTGTTTGTTAGACCGAGAATGGGGTTGAGGAAAAACAATTTGATTTTTTTCAACTGCAGATTTCTTACAGGGCTCCATGGGATAGCCTCTTGGAAAAATATTGGTGTTTCCCAGCCAATGGCTGCTAGTGACCTGCTGAGAGCCATCAGTACAGCCTTAGTCTCAAATGGAGGGGGGAAAAAAGGACGGGAAAGTGGTAAAAAAGCCATCTTATCTGTTTGGAAATTTGTTTAATAGATTAATTTGGTTTGGATGCTACATTACATATTTAACAATAAAGTTTTATTTGCTCCCCTTGGTTCCCCAGCCCCCAATTTCTTCTTTTAACTGCCACACTAACAGACCTGTCCTGGTTTGACTTCGAACAGAACTAATTCTGTTCAGTGATTTTACTTTTCAGCTTCCAAAGTGGGGCAAACCAGAAACCCACCAAAAATCCAAACCAAGACAAACTAACAAGTAAACCTTCTCTTGAACTCCTCATGATTATTACATGCTATTGAGAGCAGAAAAGTATCCGATTTGTCACTTGGATTGATTAACAAATCACCACAGTTTTCTGCAATATGTCTTTTTAAATTCAGTAAGTTAGAAATAAAACATTTCATCTTAAGGAAAATTGAAGCACATCAGAGAGTACCATATGACTTTTCTCCTTCCAAGTATTAAAAGCCAAGCTTGTACTTTTATGAGAATGACTGATTAATGAGGATTTAATTTAGGATAAATCTCATTTTGTAGAAATCATCTGGAATGATTTTCTAGCCAGATATTCTATCAAATATGTAATGATAGTGAATTAATGAAATCATATTTGTGCTAGACCAACAGACACGCTTTGAGTATCTCAAGTTCTAGCAGAATAGAGGCTCACATTTCCAATAACAAGTTATTTTATTTGACTATATTCAATACTTTATGGACCTTAGAGTATTTTCTTAGTGATTATGCTGAACTAATAAATTTGAAATACTTTAAACAATACATTCCTATATTAAATTACAGTGCCTTGCAAAAATCTGCAAGCTTGTATTTCACAAATTTATTAGGGTTTGGGGTTGGATGGGGAGGCCTTTAGGCAATACCTTATTAAGGAAACCATTGTCTGGGCTTATATCTTTAGTTAGCAATCAATCCTTCTCCAGTTAAGTTAGTGGCCATCTTACACTAAGCAGCACCTGACGTTTTGATTTTACGAAGCATATTTAAAATCCATATTTCTAAAAAAGTCAACTGCCTGATTTGGTCCACAAGAAACAAGATTTTTTTTCTCTAAGAGGTTATGTTAGACTAGAGGCAACTAGAGTTGGTTGGGTTTTTAATTTGTGCATCTCCATCTAGAGTTGTACTCAAACACAGAGTGACGACCAGATGATGAAGGTGAAGCTGTTTTTCTATTGAAGCAGCTATGAGAAGCCTATGGAAAAGCACTACACAAAGCACAAACAGCCTGGTCCCTTCCATTGCTATGTTCATTCAAGTGAATAGAACGGTACCAATACAAGACAGGTAAAAATTCATGTTGTATAAGGCACATCTAAGGACACCTTAAAATGTATGAATTATGTATTAGCATGCATTTGAAATTATGCTAGTGCTTATTATAGAATAAGTATTTTTGGTAAGTCATTTCTTCTGTTGATCTCAAAGATCTTCAAAGCGAAATACACAGCTCGACAATGTGAACCTAAGCAACCAACAATTCTAATTAAAAAAAAATCAATTGAAAAGTGATAGAGGATTTTTTTTCCCCACAAGTTTATACAGACAGACAAGCAGCAGGGAAATTTATCACCAGGAATGAGGAGAATCTTAAGAATTCATTCATAAAATGTCTGCTTTGTCAATCATGAAGAAGAGTTGTCTACAAAGATAATAAAGAAAGAAAATCAAGGGTCTCAAAACACATATGAAGAAAATTGCATCTCATTAGATAATGAGCTTGCTTTTAAAGTGATGAAAATGATAATGAAACCATTAGTAATACTGTTCTTAGGACTAATAAGGAAGGTGGTGATTGTGAATGCAGAGTAGAAGAAATATTTCCATTCTAGATGGGATAAAATGGTATAAACAACAGGTAAATGACAGTTAACTAGAAGAGGAAGATACATGCTAATAACAAAGAAGCAAGAGAAACTTTAAAAGTGAAAGAAAAAAACAGAACAGAATGATTATTAGCAGTGAAACTGAAAACTCTATAGAGATATAACCCATGGAAGATATTAATGGAAACTTATTTTTTTCTTATCTCAGTTTGCATATTGCAATGCATTCTGCCAGCCATCCATGTGCTTTTAGAGAAACCATCAGCTTCTTTTTTCCCATCTTACTTTGTACCTACAGCACTGTTCCCTATACTTCAAGTTTTGAAACATTTTTACCTGTTGGCTCTCCGAGGATAGCTGCAAAGTTATTTTCAAAGGAAGGATGCATGAAATACAGTTTTGACTTCCGTAGTGATAAGTAATGTCTTAAAAAAACCCCAAACAACAACAGTTGGTATTTCCTAACCTAACTGAAACTGCAATCACACTAAAGAACTGTTTTGATTCATTTAGTCCCATTAGTAACTGCCTATCACGTGTGGAATTTAGATCTCATTCTCTGGGTATTTGATGGAAATTTGGACTGAATTAAAATACTAAAATATTTTTTTTAAATGTGCTAGGCGTTTAATAGATTTAATAGCAGTTAACGTCTCAGTCCAAGCAACTAAGTCCCTCACCCAGAACTCACCATTAAAGCATCTTCCAGTTCAAATTTCAAGCAGCTGCTCTGCACTGATTAAGATAACAAATGTTAAAAAGACTCATTTCTTCGAATCACCATAGATCATAAAGCTATTATTGTCAGCGCTACATTCCAAATAACTACATGCATCTGCTGTACTAGACTATGACATTCATCAGTCTACTAATAAAGATGTGAAATGGCAAACTCCCACCGGACTTAAAGGAAGCACTTCCTGACATTTTCTGGGGTCTTTCGTTTGCTTGTTAAATCTAAGAACAAAAAGCAGGGCTCGGTTTATGCTCAACATTCACAAATTGCATCCTCTTTTCCCAAGGTAGCGCAACAGAGCAAAGACACCCTGAAAAGAAAACCTTTCCTGAACAGTTCTTTCATCTGGCCTTGCAGAAGGGGCAAAGGAAGGAGCTACCTGAGGGCATTCTGTGCTGCAGCCAGGAGGGGGGAACGCTGCTGAGCTGTAGTAAATTGCAAAGCGTATCAGGATGAGGAGTACTGAGGGCCAGAAGAGTGCAGACGGCTGCACTACATCATTGCAGTCAGCACCTCCTTAAAAAAAAAGACCTGAGGAAGGAGTGATACAGGTGCTGCTGTCAGCGTTCCCAGCAGAGTGAGGGTACAGCGCACTAGAGCTGGAGGAGAATTTCAGTGGGGTTTTGGCTTATAGAACTAAAGCCCCCAAAATTTTAGAAAATTTCTGTCTTTCTTTGTCCTCATCATCCCTGTAAGAGACAGGACAACTTGTCACTGCTGTAGTTGTCCGTGGAAGCTAGAAGCCATCTATTCATACACAGCCCAAATCTGTTGGCTGATTTGGACAGTTCTCTAATGCCACGCCAGGAAGCACAAGTTCATCCTGGGAAGAGTATTTTCTTGCAAGGTCAGATGGTTAGTCCCCTATTCATCAGGCACGACTATTTCAGATCAATGGAATGACTTAGATCTGTGAGCCACTACCTCATTCAGTCTTCCTGTTCAAACACACTCAGCTTTATGTTCTTTTTAAGTTCCCGTATCTTGTCCTTTTGACTGGTAGACACACAACCAACCAGTTGCACAGTAAGAGTTAACCTCCCACCCCCCAGGACTGTGCTGCCTTCATTATTAGGTTTCATTGCAGTTAAGGTCTATCTGGCCAGCTCATGTCAGTTAGTGGGAGGCAAGGTAGAGGGGGAGAAAGATCAAAGCGTAGAATATCAACTAATATGTTTGCTTAAGGTCTCTTTAAAAGCTTGTTCCTGCAGTAGAAAACAGCAAATTAATTTTAGTGCGTGTACATCCATTTCTGTGAAGGGACACAGTCCCCAGTTTAATTACGTCAGAAAATGCGTTAATATTTACTAATCAGGAAGGATTATGTGTATTAAATATGCATATACTGATAGGAAATGCAGACTGATGCATGATGGCTGCAAGAGTTCACAACATGTTTCATTCAGACTAAAACAGTCAGGCAGCTGGAGCTTATTCAGCCTCAACATATTCACAGCAGACAACTGCTGGGCTTTCTGCTCTTTGGTAAAAAACATCAAACGCTATTTTATAAATAAGTGACAGTGAGTAAAATTAGCTGATGTTCCATATCTAGAAACACCTTCAGCAATGGATTATTCATTGAACTATGTGCTGCATTTACTGAAAGAACCTTTGGTACGGTTCATTTAAATTGACTTTCTGTTTCTTATACAAATCTCATGATAGAATAAAACATTCGTAATGCTGTAAGATACCTTATATGCTGTATTCTACATGGTAAAGTAATTGACAGAAGTATATCTCTAGGTGAATAAACTGAGTGTAATAGCCCAAATAATTGTAATGAAGCTGTCTCAAATCAACAACAGGATGTTAAAGCAGAATTAGTTAAAATTCAATAGGAGGCTGCAAGTGTCAGGTTCAGCCTGGAAAAACAGCGTTTAAAAACCTTTTTAGTTTTTGGGAATAGACATGAGAATCAAGATAGCTTTACTCACAGAAGTGTCAAGTAAAGGGTCATTGTGTCAAGGTATATGGAGTGATTTCTACTCTTACTGTTTTGGTGCCGTTTGTTGGACGTTTACTTAACTTCTGAAGTATTTATGGTAGGTACTAGATTTTCTTTCCTGCCCTTATTTGTTACTTGGAAGTGTGACCACTAACACCTGCCCCTGAAATCTGGATCATTTTCTTTTTGTGCATCTCCACCAGTAATGAAGAGCCAGCAGGCCCCTGTGTGACCCTCAAGGACGCACACTTTTGCAGTCCTCTAAGCCCTCAAGTCTTTTTCCATGGTCCAGGACAGAGAGGAGACCACACCACATCTGCAGCGGCTAAACAGAAATAAAGGAGTTCCTGGGACTCATAGGATAGAGTGAAAGAGATATAGGGGAGTATGGAAAAAAAAAAGTGTTTGCCTAATGCTTTAAACAAAGAATGGGCAAAGCCTAGGGACAAGTTATAAGCTATTTAAGCTATGTAGCACCTTTTGATTTAGAGTAACTTTAGGCTTACTTTAGGCTTTTCAGACTAGGTGAGATAGTTCTCCTTTCCAAGGTCCTTCCTCCTCATTCAGGTAATTTTTTAACCAAGTTCAGTTCTTTGCATGTTATAATGTCTTCAGCATCTTTTTTTGTCTGTGGTGATACAAATAAATTGAAAGGTACACCGATGTTAATGCCATTGTTAGCTTAAAATTTATAGAATCTGGAGAGTCTGAAAAGCGATCGCATTGAATAATGCATAGAAAGGGATGATAATTAGAAGTAATTCTAGGGTCAAAGAAGGTGTTTAAGTGAAATGTTAATGGATTGAAGGAAGCTTAGAGGTTATACAAAAAGTATATTTTCTAGCACAAATTTAAGTGACAGTCTACAGATTATTCTCATCTCCAAGAAGTGTGATTTGCATTAATACTGTACTCTACTCCACTTAGTCACCTGAAAAGAAATGAAACTCTATATACTATGTTTTTGACTTATTACATGTTCTAAGGAGCAAGTGGGGAGGGAATAGGTATCTGTTATGTTTCTGTATTGGATTTCAGAGGCAGCAATGCCAAAAAAAAAGAGAAAAGAATAATTTCACTCTGTCCTGTGGAATTGCTGGGGTTGTAGGGGTCCATCGAGGTATAGGGTTGTAGCTGAGAACCAGCTTTGGACTTGGGGTTGTTTCCTGTAGCGCTTCTTTCAGGTAACATAATACTTCAGAATGAGAAAAGATCTCATTTGTAGCCATCCATAAACTCATACACAGAAATGTTCCTTTACACAAATAAAATAAAGCTTTGTTTAAAATCAGGGATCTACAGCTGACATCAAATCCAAACTAAAGTAAGATAAAAAGGAGTAGGTTGTAAATATGTTTTTAAAGCACTGATAATAAATACTAAGGGCTTTGTCTCACCTGGCTTTTATTTGTGTAGTTGTTTTGTTTTTCCTTTTCTGAATTGCTTTTTCAGGTCTATCTTTAGAGACCTCAGCATCCAGAACAAAGGCAGCGCTGTAAAGGGAGAAGTAATACGAATCCTGGCTGGGAGCTTGATCAGAGTGAATACGTGAGCAAGAGTAGGCAGATTAAGGTGAGTGACTAAGAGGAGAGTTAGAAAGAACACATAAAAGAAAATGCAGTCGGAAGGCAGCAGACATGAGCATTACAGATGGTAACTTACAGAACCAGGTGCACACTTTGTATTTTGTGTGGTGAATGACTTGGGGGGGAGCCCTGGTTTCACAGTTTTTGTAGCTGATGGAGGATGAGCTAAGCTGGCTTTGTTTAACGGCTTTGTGTAGGAGGGGGGAATGCAGCATCTCATCGTAGGTAAAGTGAGTGGGAGTACTGAGCAATGGGAACCCCGGCACTGAACCTCAGCCAGCAAGTGATGGAGACCTGGGAGAAACAGGAGCAACATTCCTCAGGGAAAGCACACCAGAAGGAAGAGGCCATTATGACGAGATAATCAGTTAAAAAAGAAAAAAAGACGACTACGGACCTGGTGTTAAGAGTTCAACATTTCTATATTTTGTGATTAAGACTATTGCACTTATGCCAGAACCTCGGCCTTAAACGATGCTAGGTCATAATTATGCTTAGTTGCAAGATATTTTTGTAGCACAAGAAATCTCGATGGCCACCATCAATCTCCAGATTACCTGTAGGGTAATGGGTATTATTAATTACGATGTGGGGCACCACAAATATTGAAACATTTTCAGGGTTGTGTACCATCATTCTTCTTTCTGCAAAGCTATCTCCGTTGGGCCTCTCAATTTCACCCCCACAACACTTACATACTTCAGAACAGTAAAGACTTTGTGCAGAGGAATCTATTATACATAACCTTTTCTAGTTTGGGCAGACAGATATTTGTCCTGTATGTCCAACACGTAGCTACAAAAATCTCTCAAAAATCCCCCACCTTCCCAAGTCCTCCAGAGTTTAGATTTCCAGAGGAAAATCTCTGGACATGATGATTGTTTCTAACTGCAGATTACACGAGAGATAAATACACCCATCCATTATAGTAACATGTGAGCAGAGAGCACAAAATTCTCTATTACTGACAAGTCAGGTACAAGCCTCCCCATGCGACATTAAAGCTTAACCTTAAAGCAGGAGGATGGAAGATTGAGCAGTGCTCCCCTGTGTTTGGCTTTAAGCTTTCCAGCAAACTGCAAGGTAAATATCAGCCTGCTTTCTGGAAGACCTGCTATGGTTCAGGTAAAGAAAGAGAGAAGTGATACTGATGAATCTTTTGTCATCCCTTTCTCTTCCCCCCTCCCCTCTAGATCGAGCTGCTATAGCCAGAAGAGGAGCAAACCCTTATAAAAAGCTCCAGAACCATAAAATCAAAGACTGCTTAATGCAAAGTTGATGATAAGACAGCTGTGCCCAAACAAGGCTCACCGCTGTCAAAAAGAGAAGGTGGTAATGTGATTTCACCTTTTCCTCCTTCCATTAAGCTCTGCCTCACAGTGCTTCAGTTGTCCAAGTCTGGCACTTTCTTCGGTGAACCAGGCTGGATCACCAAAGTGACCGAGATGTCTTCAGGAAAGGGACAAAAAGTTCCTGTTTTCTGCAGGTTGATCGAGAGGTCAGTTAAATGCTAAAGCTTACACAGGAATCAACCCTCCTACCTTGGAGTACAGGTTGGAATACTGGGATCATCCCTTTGTGACAGCACTGAGCTTGGCTCAGCCATCTCAGACATCCCTCAGCATTGAATCTGGGGGTTTACTTTCTCCCTTTAGACAGCTGACCTGCTATTGGTCTGCTCCTGACACTCATTCCCCCAGGGTTTGTGCCTTTCTGACAATAGGAACCTGTTCTTTGGTTGCATCTGTTGGAGGAAACCACCGCCTAGCACATTGTATTTCATAACTTTCCTTCATTTCTGAATGCCTCCATGGGCTATAAATTGACATGCAAACTGTCATCATCCCTCCTCATCGGAAAATTGTTTACCTTTACTTTGCAAGAAGCCTTCAAATTGTCTAATGTAAACAGAATTGTCTCACCACCTTGGAGGTGTGAATGCCACTTCTTTAAAACAGATGTTATCCTACATTCTTGGCTGCCAACAATTTCCCCCTTCTGCCTTCCAAGTGATGAGTCATCCTGAGAATTCAGTTCAATTCAGAGTGAAGCAACTCCCTCTACTGAACCTTGTGTAAATCTATACATTAGCAAACACACTGGATATTAATAACTAAGTGGGATTACTCTGGTTATTACTGAAAGTTTATTGAAATTAAAAACTATGCTAAGTGAGTGTTGGAGTAATAAGAGATTAACAACTCCCACTAAACCAGGATAAAAATACCAGACATGTGTTTTATGGAATTCAGTTGTGGTTTCCTTTACCAAAGAAGTTTGTTGCCTTTGTATTGCAGCTTCTTTCTACAATGAGAAGATCACTGGAGAGGGCACCTGACAGAACATCATACCTTCTGCCTTTTGTCGTATGCTCTAGTGCACGCTGTGAACACTGCAAAGGGGGACGTGGTGAATGTGGTAGAAGCATTTTGGTAAAGGCTCCATCCTCAGTAGCCCAGTTTAACAGCCTTGTAATCGATTTTTACACGCATGAGCCCCTCCAATTACTATTATTGGCAAAAGGAATCTCAAGTGCTTGGCAAAGCAATAGCTGCTGACAGTCATCGCTGCACACAGGCTCGTGCTTGTGTGATGAGGAAGAATTAAAATTATTATTAGCATTCTTAGACCATCCACAGAGTATTTCATGGTGATAGCTTCTGTTTTAACCGGTGGAATTCTATTGGTAAACTTAGTGTTTTAGGGAAAAAGGAAACGTAGGACAAAATCCTTGGCTCCTTGAGGCAACAAAATCTCCTAGCTGTCTTCTGCAGAGCTGTTTACAACCTTTTAATAGAAAACACTTCTTTTGTTAGAGGAAGAACAGAAGTTCAGTTTCTTGTTAGGAGAAAATGGAAATTGTATGAATAAAAGCTACAGCTCAGATTCCAACGCCCTTCTACCTAAACTAGTTCAACTGGAACATGTGGGAGTAAAGGGCACACCAATGTGAATTCGGGTGCACTCATGAAATCACATGCTGCCATTGCCACTTTTTCAGTGTTTTATCACCTGAATATGAGGAAAAGCTATGGGGATGGCACTAATAATGTTCTTACAAAATATCACCTGAAATGAGACTAGGCAGATGAAGGCAGTAGTCATCTGCTGAAACCAGGGGCAAGCTCTGTAATATAACAGAAAAAAAATAAAATCACAGTTCCCTGTGATATAATAGGAAAATAAGGTACTTTGACTATTTATCTTCTTGTTTGTAACGAGCCAGAGGTGAATTGGTTTAATGTCTATAGACCTCCTGAAAAACATGCGCTCGTAGAGCCCTTGTGGGTAATTTGCAGCTATTGTTGCTTTAGCACATTTACAGGCATTTTTAATGCATTGAACATGATTTGTCCTTTGTCTGACTTTCCCTCTTGATGCTCACTTTGGTGGCAAACTAAACTTGACGACAAGAGACTAAACAGCATCATTTTTGCTAGCACAGCTTTTCAGCACAGTAGTAATAGTACTCTGCCGGACCCCTGCGGCTGTTGAGATTTCCTGTCATTGTTTGACAAGTTAAAGTTGGTAACAATATTTAAACATTTAGGGTCACAGATCTGTAGCCTTGACCTTGGCATCCCAGTCCTCAAAGGATATTGGGGGTAACTGGAACCGTGCCACATATAATTAGAGGCTTCCCCTCGGGTGAACTCCTGGATGTCCCTGAAACACTGCTCTCTGACTGAAAGTGCCTGATAAATATGATTAGTCTGAAAGCACAGCATGAAGTGTAGAGCCTTCACTGAAGGCAGGAGACAGCCAGCATCTTCTAGGGCCTGGCTCTGAGCCTTCATCCTCACCAGAGACAAAATAGACTAAACCCTGGAGGCATGGGAGTTAATCAGAAAGCAGTTGGCTCTCCAAATCCCTTTGCGGTGCCATCACACTGCTGGCATACTTCTGTTCCCGAGATGGCCAGCTTTACCTTCAGTTTGCATGTTGGAAGTTGGGTGTTTGGGGTTCTCTTTGATTTTGGGTTGTTTGGTTCCGTACGCCCCTCCTTGGGGGATATTAACCTTTCGTTGACATTAAACACATTCCTGCCTGTGTCCATAGAAAGAACACAACTGAGGTTTTAATAAATAGTTAGGTACCTTTTTCTGTGCTGATCTGAACACACTTCATGAAATTTGTCCTTTACTTCTATATCTTTAAGACATCAGGGACTTTCCTCATGTAATTTAAGCTTTCTATGCCTCCCCTTAACAGCTTGCTTTCATCACAGGAGAATCAATATTTACTATTCCATACCTGTATTTCCAGTTAATTTTTTCATATTATCTGAGTTTGTCCTTTCTAAAAGTGTTACTCAGATCTTGAAGGCTTCTGGTCAATGATGTGTAGCTACATAAACCATCACACGCTGAGAATATCTATAATGCACGCACAAATTGTTTGTCAACAGGTGTTACGCTTCTGCTAGAACTGAATTGCTCTAAACCAGAACAATTTCCTTCTTGGACATGGGGATCTGTTAGACTGTGAGAGCAGTGCATTCACTCTCCTGATGTCTGACCTAAATACCAAGTTATTTTAAATCACTATTATGTGTGGCTCTCCTACTCTCTCCTTGTTACTGTAACCTGGAAAGATTAAGTTTCAGAGACTATTATCTCTGAACTACATGTTTTACAGTTTGGTTGTCTTTGTAATCCCTGCCCGTTGGCGAGTATCCTTTGGACTGCCCATTTGTGCACAATCTCATTGTTGAACTTCAATTGTTTGGGGTTTTTTACTAAAAACAGCTAAACACGAGACATGAGAATGTGCCTTTCCAACCTCACTATTTGTTTTTCTTGAACTACTCTGTCACCTGAGGTTAGAAGCTAAAACCTGGTCAAAAGAAATTCAGTTTCAGCAAGTTCATGTTTTTGTTTCACACCAGAAAGCACTCATAGGCCCAGCTTCCCTACTTCTCCATTATTTTTTTTTTCTGTTCGTTTCTCCTCACATTGTGTTCTGCAACTCTTGTAACCCAAAATATAGATCAAAAGCTTGTGCAGATATGTTACGTAAATCAAAAAATAAAGACAAGTTTCAGACAGATTTCTGGAAGAAAGCAGAGACTGAATCGTTCTGGACACTGTCACTGCACAGTTCAGGTTCCTCATTCTGGTCAGAGGTTAAAAGATTGAGCGGTTTAGTTTTTGGCTATTTCTACAGTAAATCGTGTAACTTCTTCCCAAACAAGCCTTGTACTATCACTTCCAGTCTGCTGCTTGCTTAGCAACCTTGTTAACATCAAGCTAGCTCTACATGTCTACGAGCTCCTCACCAGCAAGGTGCTATCAGAAATCCTTAGCCTAGTCACTAATGCAACAGCTTTTGGATCATCTCCAAGTGTGTTACATACTGCACCTCAGAGAGCCCAACTGATCCTGCTCCGAGGCTTCCAAAACGTGACTAATCCACACTCTTTAGGAGTTTATTGCAAACTGAGAAATTGCACAAACACATCTACTGCGAGAGTAAGAGTTTGGGTAGGAAAACAGCAAAAGACGTAGCAGCAGTGTCTTAGACTTTCTGATCCCACCAAGGAGCGCAAAGACCAAGCACCTTTCCAAATGAAGCTCTGGTTGAACTTTCAGAGCATATGCAACCACATTATGTGTAAGTGATACCATCTCTGGCAACAGCCAGAGGCTGATCTGTGGGAAACAGAACGAGGTTGACTAATGCCTTGGCTGTTTGTATGACACACCAACTCCACTGGCAGCATCCACAGATTTGAGGACTCTAAGCATGGTTTAAAGGTCAAGAGAGACCTGTTTTCCATGAATCGACCTAATCCCAATTTCTACCCATTTATAATTATGGCGACTGTTTGTACAAAGGATACACTGGCCTTCCCCAAGTACTAGGCAGGCAGACACAGAAGGAAAGGCCAGACCCTGTCTATATGAACTGTATACACGCGTTGGGATCAAACAGTTGTACTCAGCAGAGCCAAGCAAGGAAAAAAAACCCATCCCCTGAACACAACCAGTACCACAATCGACCCTGCAGAAAGAGATCCTTATCATCAAGGGCACTTCAGCTGTGCTATGCTTATTAATGGGCAAAGGCCATGTCACTTACAGCCAGGACCATGGCTGACACCCTGTGCAAGACAAACCACCTATAGGATCCTATGACTTTTTTCCTCCTAAATAGGCATGTGTCCCTTCACGGTCTAAAGTGCTGCCAAAAAAAAATAAATACCCTGAGACGTCTATCATGGAAATGAATTTTTTCCTTCGTTGTCTTACTGACAAAAATCTCTGATCTTTGTTAGCTTTTCTGAAAACATGTTAGTTTCTTTTCTTCTTTTGTTTCTAACAGCAAAGAAAAACAAGACAAATCTGGGTCAGAGATGAAGTACATATATTTAATAGCAGGTGCAGATTTCCTCAAATACAAGAAAAAAACCCTGCAGGTTTAGACACTTAAGGGTGATTCGGGCTGCATCATTTTGCAGATATCTGCGTACAAATGTATGCATAAAACACCCCTAATGCTAACACACAAACATACTGAAAGAGGCCACAGGTATTCCTGGAACAAGAAGTGAGGAAATCTGTTCTGCTTTTGTGAAAAAGAACTTTCAGGGTTCAGCTTTTGCCATTTCACAGAGGTTGACTTAACAGTAAACAAAAAATCCAAATGCTTCTGCCATTGCCGTGGACTGAGCAGACAGAGCAGCTGGACAGAACCACTGCAAGCTGGTTTTGTAACATCACAGTAAACAGGCACCAGAAACTATTCAGTGAGATTTTTGACTTAAAACCTGGGCAGGGGGAGAGTGGAGGGAAGGAAGAAAAAACTTCACGGCGCAAATTACAGTCCCCACATCTCCAAGAGCCTCTCAAGTTTTTCCATTGCAGTAGATAAGCCACGGGGTTTTATTATAAACTTAAAGCTGTGATTGCAGCACATTAGTATTCAAAACACCACCGAGGAAAAGAATGCCACATAATAGCATTACATGTCTTTATAAAAAGGGTTTAATTATTAAGATCTGTTAATACGTGTCTGTAGTTTTATTTATTTGTGTAATATGCCTGTACGTAAGGATTAATAGTTTATCAGAAGACAATCTCTAAATCTTTTAAAGCTTTTTACGTAGGTGGTTGATTTTCTAGCCACTTTTCATTCGTACTGAACTTTTAATGAGTTTTTATTCCATTACAGTTTTATTCTGGACTGAAAAGCAGAATAAACCTTAAAGCCTGATTTGATTTTTTTTTTTCCTTAATACGGAGTGGAATTGCAGCTCACCTGACTCCAAATGGCAATCACTTTGTACTGCATATTTTTAGTACTTGCATCTGTACTCGTTACAAATCAAAGTATTAAAATTGGCTTTCATAGTTTTGGACATTGGAATCAAACATGCTTCCATTAACCCGAGCAGAACTAGATTTGGCTTATTATTCATTACAAAAAGTTTTACAAGGATCAAGTCAAAACCCCTCACCTACAACCTGGAATACTCTAACCCAAGGAACTGAAGCAAGTATTGAAAATGCTGATACTGGCACATCCAAGTTTCAGACATTATATGGACAGTGATGGTTACAAAAGCTTGCTATAGTACAGTTATAGCATCAAACCCATCTCTCCAAATATTTGAGAGGTCAGCTTATATTGAGCTTGCATCGTTGCTTACACAGCTCTCAGTATCCAAACTAGGATACACTATTAAGCATTTGAAATGTCAAAGAGTGATCTTGTTCCTGCACAGCGTAGTCTCGTCACCTGGCTGAGGCAGAATATGCCATCAGTGCCACCAGTCACATGCTTGGAGGAGGATGTCCTTGGAAATTAAGGAGGAAACACATTTCTCCTTCCTATTTGGGCTTTCTGCTGACTGGGAAGCAATAACCTTAAAAAAGGTGACTGTCAGCCAGTTCATTGGCAAGCAACATTCTTGTCATTCCAAGCAACAAAGAAGAGGGACAAGGGCAAGTACAGCTTTTGAGTTTTCCTCCCAGTACAGCAACTTGCTTTTATTTTTATGCAATCACCATTATTTCCATTAGAGGCATACTTTGAAAAGTTCTTCACCAAAGATTAAAACTGACAAAGCAGGATCAAGAATTGCTCCAGAGTGTAGCATTTGGAAACTGCAAGCCCAGACCTGCCATCAGATGTTGATCCCATTTTACAGTAACATTGCTGTTGCTATACTGAGCTAGATTTTGCTGGGAAAAGACAGGAGTCTTCAAGTGCCATCTTGCCTTCATTTCTCTAATTATTTCTTGACACCCACTGCAGTTTCTGCCACTGACAGAGTTTCAGGACCTCTCTGAGGAAAGGATTTCTATACAGTCACATGATTCCACCTCCTATGGGACCTCAGACTGTATTAGTATGAAGTTTCTTCTTTCCCCAGAAAGTATAAATTGCTTTTAGCTGAACACCGACAGAAGAGCGACCAAGGAGCTACACTGGGGGTGCAGATGTCTGCAAGCATCAAACTGCCCCTGTGGGTACTGGGCCCTTTTTTATTTTTCTGCACTGACAGAAAATCGCCCGGTTTCAGACTCTCTACCCCCCATCTGTGCTACTCAAGAGTCAAGGTGTTTCAGTGGGGACACAATAAAAAGAACCAAAACCAACTCCCGTGCATTTCCAATCCAAAAATCAGAATTCTATGATATATTCTTTACTTCATTGCAAAAAGCATGTAAAAAATGACTGTTGCTCATGTTTACTGCCCACGCTCTGTATTTTCATTCAAATATCTTGATTTTTCACTGTTGAAAATGTAAAAAAAGTCAGTTTCAGCAAATTTCTCTCCAGCCACCTCAGGCTCTTAAAAAACCTCATATATTCACACACACAAGACAGCAAAGATGATGAGAAATATTTATCTTAAAAATAAATCTGTAAGAATTTAGACAGATCCTTTGTATTGCCATGAATAAAGTATGGGAATTTCCAGATTATAACTTCTGCCCGGACCCCCTGTGTAGTAGTCACCTTCACCACTTGAAGTGCAGAGGTTGGACAGGAAAGTTGAGAGAAGGAGCTTTTAGAAGCATCGTGCTCTTGTTAAGAGAGAAGAGATTCTAATTGTGGTTCACGCTACAGCCACTGGGTCTCAAGATCTGTTCAGGCTGGGTTATAAATTCTGTTTTTCAAAATGCAAATTAGAGTCAAACAGGCTTCACCAGAATACACGAGTTCTTGGCATTAATTGTATAAAGCTACTCATGTAAGTTAGGCACGTATTTAATTATTCTACTTCAAGTAAAACCAGAACTAACTTATTGCTGTCTTGTTTGTAAGAATACAAGTAGGGGAAAAGTCAACCTTAAAAAGATTATTTGCTGGAACTATATTTAAGGAACAGCCCAAGGTTGCTTTCCAGGTTATAGCAATACCCTACTTGCCTCAAACTGGCTCAAGAAAAGTAACTGATGTTGGTGTTGATTGTTTGTACTGTTTGCTAGAATTATTTTTTTATGAGCTTAATGAAGTACAAGGTTAAGTTACGACAAGAGCTGCTATGGCAATGTGTGCAGCCACTAACAATTGACTAATCTAATTTAGTCAAGGTAAGACACAAGACCATTTTACATACACAACGCACAACAGCTACGCTTAAGGAAGTCACGCTTTCCCTACAGAGGTATTTGTTATTCTGCTCCTGCCGAGCCGTACTGCAGGCAGCCTTTGCAATGCTGAAGTCAAGAAAATTGTCACTTCATTTCTGATTAAATAAGCAAGTGACTTTCTGCAATAGTTGTTTTTTTTTTGGTGAAAACAACCATCACCCACCTAATCTCCTCTTCTAGTGATTAACAGCTAACAAGACCAGAAAATTGAAAAGTTTACATAAGAAAACCAAGGAGACAGAGCATTGTTTGGATTTTCCCTTTGCTTGTTTTAAAGTTGAAACTTCTTCCAGTAAGCCACACTTAAATCTGATTGTGTGGGACATCAAGGTGATGGATTCTGGGTCCCTCTTCATCCCTCCTCACTCTAAGCACGAGTTTATGGAGCCTTGATCAGCTTGGCCTTATAATAACCTTACAACATGAGGCTGAGGGGAAGCTGCAAGTTACCTCACTCAGCTCATCCAGTCCAGTTTTTGAGCTGTCCCTAAAAATCTAGACCTGGGAAAGGTTGATAAAAGGGAGATGGACAAAGTGCCACAGCAGGCACTAACAACATTTTTGCACTAGAATTTGTATTATTAGTCAAAAATGAGCATAAATTTGACTGAAAGTGTTATATTCTAGTGTTTATTTTGCTTAGCATGTAGATGACGTACGTCTACTAACTGAAATCAGGGTTTTTTTCTCCTTAGTTTATCAGCTGATGAGCATGTTTTTAAGCAAAACTTTGTTTCTCAGGCTTAAAGACCAGCAGTTCGAGGAGGCTGTGATGTACCAAGGAGCTGACTGTAACGTACTGCAAACAGTATTGCTGCAGAATGCAAGACAGGTTCCGCCCCCAGTTCAAATTCTATAAATGGGAGAAGTTGCTTAAAGAAAAAATCTTGTATTTCAATAATAATAATAGTACCTTTACTGTGTTCCTTAGTCCTCTGCAGACCACAATGCAGTGTTAAATTCTGCATCTGCCATCAGAGTGAAGAAGGGCCTCTAGACTGCCCAGAATAGCAACCATCCTTCCTCTGAGCGCAGTCGCAGAGCACCAGAGGAGCGGTGGCCGGAGACTTCAGGCTGTGGAACCCACCCGGGCAGTACTAATTTATCAAGGAAACTGCACTTTTTGGTAGAAGACAAATGCAGGGCCAAAGAGCCCCAGGTATCTTCAGACCTTACTTATGTGATTGCCAGGAAGCAGCACAGACTAACTCCAGGCACAGATGCAGTTGCCAGTCCTTCAGTTGGCATTTCCAGTGCTGCTGAGAGTGTGACTGTAATGGGAACCCTCAGGGGGTCTCATCTGGGGACTGCTGAAGCCCTCTGCTTCTCTGCAGAGTGTAAGAAACTGCTCAGAGTCCCAGTCTGCCCCATACCACCTGATGCCGCTGATAATGGGTACGTTGACTCAGTGTGCAACAAAAAGTGGTGATGAACAAGCAACTCTGACAGCAGCTTTATGCCACCAGGTAATGTTTCTGACAAGAAATCAAGATAATACTTTTGCAGCCATTTCTCTACTCACATCACGCCCCTTCCCCAGAAGAGTAAGCAATAATAGGCTCACCCAAGTTGTATTTTGATAGCTTAGAGTCAAAATAATCAATTTGCAAGGCAAGAGATGTATTAGAAAGACTTACAGGGTTTACAGTGAGATTTACCTTTTTCTTTTTTTTAATGATTTAAAAATCATAGCTTGCTCTCCTAGGGCATCAGGGACATCACCTTCTGGTTCTGTTACATGGGTACACGGGTACAATTACACGCAATATTTTCTTAACTGACACAGGAGAGAAACAAATGGCTTCTCTCCCCCCGCCCTGCCTTTCTCAGTGCCAGACAGTTACAGATCTTGAGCAATCATCAGTACCATTTTTAGAGTGACAGATGGAAATTGTCATTATTTCTATAAATATTTAAAGTAGCTTAAGCAATTCCTATGAATATTTTGCTGCTTTATAAATACCTTAAGTAATTCACTTTCTTGGTTGGCTGTAACGACCACAGAAAGTAAAATGAGGAATCAGCATCCTTTGCAGTACACCTTCCAAACAGCAAGCAACCATACCTCTTGTTTTCCTGTGTGCTATATTTTAATTATATACATGCAAAGCCCACGCTGTGATATATTTACCACCAGCAGGTTTTACACTGGGAAACAGATCACAGTCTCAGTGATACAGCAAAAAGTGCCTTTAGTCTTTAATGGCTTGGTGTCTGTGAAGTCTTGCTACGTGTAGCAATGGGTTTGGGAATTCCACAAAGCCTGCAATGATCTTTCCTGATGTCAGAAGACAAAAGGCTAAAAGCACCTGGATAAATTAAATACCCACGTGAAAGGCCTGAGGAATACGCTGTGACCCAGTGGCCACGAGCCCGTGCTGCTGTGGAACACGCTGCAGCTATTTCAGAGGGCAGAGTCTGAAACCACCCGCTGTCGTACCAAGGTCAGAGCACGTACTCCACGTGGGTCAGGACGCGGTTCACCTGTGTTCCTGGGGGTTTGATACTAATTCATCCAGTAACACTTCTACAGTAACAGATTAAGCTAGACTAAGATGACATCCCTAAAAAAAGGCCCTGATAGAGGGCAGGGCAATTTTTAAAGTTGGGATGTTTTTCTGGTTTAAAGCACAGTCCTTCAGTTTGCATGGAGGCAACTTGGGCCCATGGGCTGCTCTGGGGTGGAAGGGACCTGTAAAGGTCCCCTACTACAACTGCCCCTGCACCGAGCAGAGACATCTTAACTCAGGTTCCTCAGAGCCTCGTCCAGCCTAACCATGAATGTTTCCAGGGATGAGGCATCTACCACATCTCTGGGCAACCTGGAAAAGACCTCTTGGATATTTTAGTACTTCCATCTACTTTAGCACTTCAAAAATCAGTTGTCAGAGCAGGTACGAAGGCAGAAATACTATCCCAAAAGCAAGCTGGTATTACTATAATTGTTCATTTTTTAATACCCTGCCATCCCAACTTCCTCTCCAATCTGGCTTCTCTAATAAAAGCAAGGAGCACTAATATTTAGTTACTCCTTGCTTTCCTAGCTGTCCCCACTCCTCCCCATTCTCAAAAATACTTGCACTGTGAAAGCCCGTGGTGTGCACAGGCTCGCAGACAAAGCTCCTAGATCATAACAACTCCAAGCTTAACAGCAGTGCAGAAATGAGTTTTTGTTGTTAGAGCTGATTTTTTTTTTATAAGCAAGAACTTGGCCTGTGGTTTTATGTTTAAATTCACATTATATGGTTTATAATTCATAGCACAATACAACACATTCAGTGCTTCAGCTAGGATTTGAAGCTAAGCCAGGTGTAACTATGCCATAAGTTTCTACTGGAGTTACTTAAGTTAGAGTGAAAAAAGCAAGCTTGACTTTTGTGAGAAGCGTGTACGCCTGTCTACAGCAAAGCTCGACACATCAGTGTGAGCACCAAAGAGGAACCCATTGTATCCTAGGAAACTCAGCTATCAGAAGGTGGAAGAATGCTGTGCTGATTGCGAGATCTTCACGTGTTAAACCAGAGGTGACCAAAAAAGAAATAAAAATCAAGTTTCACGTGAATTTGTTATGCCATCATGAACTTGGGTCTGAAATGAGAACTGGAAGCTTTAAAGAAACATGTGGAACAGTTTATGGAACAGCCAAAAAGCAAACAAGGGAGCAAGGAGGGGGAAAGCCTTGGTAGGAAGTACAAGTGATGGTGTAATGACCGAGTATACACTGATAATGTGCGTGGCCCTCTGCCCCAGAGTCTACACGGGCCAAAGCATATAGTACCCTCCTTCAAAGGCAGTCAGAGCTCTGCCTTTCTAGATTTTCCCAAAGAACTGGAAAAAATCAGGTATAGAGACAGTAGGGGTAAGCCTGCTCCCCAGGCATCCAACCAACAGCACAATAAGATTTCCACGCTGATTAACAATTAAAAAAAACGTTATTCAGAGGGAATTACAAACAAGGCAGATGGTGAAAGCGGAGAGTGGGATGAGGAAAGAGAGCTGGGGTTCAATAAAACAGGGAAGCAATTTGACAAAGCTGGCACCAAAACAGATTACCGAGGTCTTGAGGCATCAAGATGAATATTCTGTAACTGCTAAGAAATAAAGGTGGGGCTTCTGCAGTTTAAGGAAACTAAGTGTATCTCTAGAAATCTGTATCGCTGCTGGAGAGGAGAAGGGCAAGCAGTCTGAGCAGGCAGCTGGTCCTTAGAAGAACGTGTCAAGAGTCACCTGGTCACTGAGGCACTGCTACCTTTTGAGAGCTCTTTTTCAAAGCATACTGTGGGAGGGTTTTTCAGGTTGTTTCAAACAGATAGTTAGGAATTTTATCCTTGGAGTCTGCCTTTCAACTGAGGAACCTCACAGCAAAGTCAGAGCTGGCAAAGTCCCGGTGGAAGTAGTTTGGATGTGCAGAAACCCTCACAAAAGGACCCCGGTTACTTGCAGGATTGGTTGCCTTTAGCATTCTATCAGTTTTTCCACCAGACACAAGTAGAAAGGTCTTTTCACAGCAAAAGAAGTTTTTCATTTTGCTTTCATTACTTCTGTAACAAAGTAGAAGCTCTTTGGGAAACGGTGTGGGTCAAAATCGAGCACTGCCATCTCCCAGTCCATACAGGTTTTACTGCCACAGCGACACGATTCGGTGCTGTGGTTCAAGACTCAAGCTCTTAATTTTACAGTTACATTGCTCCCACTATCTACTGCAGTTCTCTGATGCCTTTATGCATCAGACAAACAGAGACAGCGCTCACATGGCTGAACTAATACTACATTTTGTGGATTTACTCTTCTCTTGGCTTTAAGTAGTGGTGTGTTACCATGGAAACTAATAAAGGAAATGACTGACTCATAAGCACCTTACCTGATGCTTCTGTAGTGAATACTTGTGTTAGGTCTTGATGCAGCCGAGACACTGGGATGCCTCAGCTGCTCTTACTCTAATGGAGCAAAGTGGAGGGCATAGGGAATTCCAGAGAGCTAAGTCTCTGTGTTGGAGACAGTGCTTTTCTGTTTGCTCATAAGCATTACTCTTTGTTTTCTTTCCTCCCTTTCCAAAATCCTATTGCAGTCTTTTGCTTCTAGTCTAGTTTGGTCTGTTTAAAATCTCAATTTATAATTGAATGGATCTGTGGGGGATTTTATCTCTGCAGGAAGGAAGCAGAAAGGTACAATAACAGCAGGTCCCGAGGGGTTCACCTGTGGCATTTTCCAGGAGATGCAGTATGTGTGCGCGCACGTGCCCAGGGGCATCAGGGCACATCACAAATACAGATATTTTTCACACTTGGCTCTTAGACATCAAGAATTCCTGACATGAATTACAGTCTGAAAATGAAAGAGGTCAAAACCAAAAGCAGCACCACAAATGAAATAACTACCCCAGGATTACACACCCAGTTATCTGCTGACTTAGGAGCAGAAACTCACAGGGTTTTAATTTGTAGCTGAAGTTCTCTCCACTGAGCTATGCTACATAACAGAAAACATATCCCGCTGACTTTATTAGGTATTAGTCATGTTGCAAAATGAAAATCAGCTTAATAAAAGAAGTGACAGGCACGTAATGATAGTCCAGCACGCAGAACAGGTCAATAAGCATAATGAACTAAGGGATTAAAGAAAGAAAGAAAACAAACCCAACAACAAAACACAACCTTAGGTTATTTCATGTGTACAAAAGCACCAGGCAGCACAGCATAACTCTCTCAGTAATCATTTCACAGTGCTAAAGCACAGGACAACAATGACTTACCAGAGCACTCTTTCAGCCCAAGTATCACAGCGTTGCTCTGGGAGCTGCAGCATCTCCATCCTCTTTACAGTCAAGTCTCAACTTTGTACCCTTGAACCCAGTAAGGAGCACAAACCGCTGTAGTCCAAAAAACACAAGATAACATGTAAGCCAGACCACGCTGTTCCACTCCTTTGCATTCTCTCCCCACCAAACACACTTTTGCTAGCATCTTCTCAGCATTACTTGACCTAGGGCCCTGGTACCACCACTGAGAAAAACAACTCCCTCTTCAGCCCTCTGTTTTTAGGGCCTGGTACTTATCTCATGAGCAGGAAATTCAATCAGACACAGGTGAAGCTCATCTCTCAGTGCCTTCAAGGGGCCAGAGCATCTCCCATTACAGGCAGGACATTCTGGTGTTGCTAAGAGGGGTGCACAGCTGTGTTAGGCAGCACCCAAGAGGTTTTTGTAAAATAGTGCTCTGCAGAACATCAGGTTGCTTGACACAGTGCTGCATGGGGATGCCATTGCGCTCCCGAGTAATTTAACTTGCACTGAACAGCTATATTCAGAAATTTTCTAAATGAAATTTCATTCTAAAGTAAAGCATTTAATGTTTGTCATTAAGAGTCATGAAATCAAGGAACTATGCTGATTATTAGTGCATTTTCAATACCTGAAAAACCTTTTAGAACAATTTCCTTTCTTTTTACATGAGCATTTTTGTCAATCTGAAACCATGAGTTACAACCTAGCTCACTCTCTTATATTTGGCTTTCTAAAGCAACAATATTCATAATATATTTAGAGTTATTACAGCATAAAGCATTAGAGAGTAATACATAGCAAACAATTACCTTGCAGTCGCCTGAATATTGTTTCACTCCCAGTAACCAGTGGCTCCTGTGGTATTTATGTGATAGGAAATAAAAGACAATTTACAGGGAAGTAAGGAAATTTATATATCATGTAACTATGAACAAATTCTCAGGCACTTTACAATCACCACGGGAAGCCAAAGCTGTCCATTGCTTTGGACACAGTCAAGCTTCACAGAAGTGCTGTCACCTGGGGAAGTTTCCTTAGATCCCAAGCACTTTGTATAACCTGTGCAAATTGCAAAGAAACTTTCCCTTCCTTGCACTTACACCTCATGTGATGTTCCTGTAGCTTCACTGAGCAGAAAGCTGATAGCACAGGAATTTAAATCCACAGAAGAAATGTCGGTGTTCGGTATAGGCATGGGCTGGTATAACACCGTCATAGATTAGAAATTTTTCTGCTACTGATAAAATAATGATGGCTATCAGTTTTATTTCTCCTTGGAAGATCTTTCTCTCAAGTCAAATAACCTATTAAGCTTCACATTCCTGCAAGGCACCCAAATGCTGGGAAGAATTACACCACCGAAATGGAGCAGCTGTTGAAGAGCATACAGTAACGGTGAGAAACAGCTTAGAGGAGGGCATATATTTTTACCAGCATTACTGACGGAGTAGTAGACACATAAGTACTGTGAAATGAGCTACAGCCATCTTTAGATGCAGAACTGGAGACCAAGCTGAGGCTTTCAAAGTTGGGACTGAAAAGGGTATACAGCGGGTGATACAAAAAAAAACAAGCCACAAATAAACCTTCTGGACTAAGAATGCAGCCCATGGGAATTATTTACTCTCAGGAATAAGCTGAAGTAGAACTTTGCTGGCCACCAGAATGCTGACAGGATCAGCAACCACTTTAGTCTTCATACTTCTTTTATTAATAAAGCACTGCCAGTGATGACAAGTATTTTATAGCCTTACAAATGTGGTAATTTGCTTATTTCTTCTGTAGTTGAATCAAAGAGCTAGCAATGGTTTTGGCCTTTGAAGGTGAAGATATCAGCTAGCTATCCTCCAGGGAAAAGGAAGGAACGTAGAGCGAGTGTTTTGTAACATCATTACCTGAAACAATGGACAATACACAACCAGACGTAATATAAACAAACAAATACAGCAGAACAATAAAGTTTTTTTTTCTTAAGCCTAATTTTAATTATGGAGATCAGTATTTCCACAGTAAGAACAGTGGGAAGTGGAGTAGGAAACTGAGAAACGTTGTGGATGCAGAATTACTTTGCTCCCCAGGCAGTAGTGTAATAAGGCATTTTCAAAATACCAAGGCAGAATGGAAATACTGCTGGGTTTTTTCCCTGCAACACAGTAGATTTTTTTAATATTCCTTTTTCACTGTGTAAAAGTTCTGAAGAGGTGTTTGTACTTTGTTATTAGCATAGTATCAAATAGCTTCGATCTACAATTCTCATCAAGTGATGAAAGAACCTAGGGAAAAAACCAAAGTGTTTAGGTTGTGAGAGATTGCTAACAGCATCAAACCATACAAGTATTTGTGTTCGTTAAAGTGCAACAGGTATTTCACCAACAAAAGGATGAAGAAAAGTCAGAGAAATGTAAAATATTTCAAAGGACAAAACTGACACAGGCTCATCACAGAATAACAGAGGATTTTTATTAACCAATTCTCTTTTGGCAGAAAGAAAAGAAAAAGAGCCCTTTATGTTTGCTTTAAATATGGAAATATCTGAATGTGTACCTCTACAGCAACGTTTAAAACTAAAATCACATATAAATATTCAAAAATAATATTTAATTTTTTTCCATCAAACATAAGAGTACAAAAAATGTCAACTAGAAATAGGAACAAATGTCCATTAAATAACACCAACAGAATCCCACAGTGCTGTTTTATCAACTGCCATAACTCTTCAAAGTAACCCATAGAAATCATATTTCCAGTAACCTGATTAAAAACCCAACTAGAATGCTGCCTGATATTCTTCAGAGACGAGTGTTAGTATCCAAAGGCTATACATTTTTTTCAGTCAGTGCACAACGCTTGTATTTGAAACAATCAGGTTCTTATTGCACGCAAGTTACAAAACCTAAAAAAATATTTTTAAAATAATATAAAAGAAAAAAATGCGGAGGACGTGGGATACTGACCTACTAAAATCAAAGGTAGGGGTTGTGCCTTGAACGTTTTGAAATATTAATTAATATTTGCCTGTTAAATAATAAGAAGAATTTGACTAATTTATGGCTTTGCAGGCTAAATCCACTAAAATCACCAGCAAACTTTTCCAATCAGAACGTAGCCATCCATACAACAGCTTTCTCTTCAGAACATAACCACAAGTTAGGTACCTTGGGGCAAACATCTTCAGTATTGTAAATCCTGCTCCGAGTTGATTTTTAAGTTGCCTTTTTAAGTGTGTCATCTCTTAGAAAAACTATTCACGTTTGCTTTCTTTTTAAATTTGTATTATCATCTAGATCATAAAAGTGAAATCCTGGACCAGAATACGTTCAGGGAAAAAGCTTTCCATTGCCTCATGTAAAACTGAATTCTTTTCAATACTCTTCAGCAGTGCATTCTTTGTACTTTAATCTTCAAGTGAATATTTTCCTCCTTTTCTCATCTTTGTTGCTTTTTTAAAGCCCCTAATTCAAGTACTCTGTACGGTATTGCCAGTTACGTTTAAGAAATTGTTTTCAATGGTATATAATAGCTGGCCTTGCAGTGTACTGCTACTGAAATTAAATGGATGCTTAGCAGCATATAATACAAAAATCAATGTCTTATTAGTCCTTCAATTTCTGCAGTGGTCAGTAGTTTAAAAAAACCCAAACATCCTGAACAGCAAGATGCTCATAAACAAGAACACAAAGAGAGAGCCATCAGCTGTAATGTCCAACTTCAGTACAGAAAGCAGAACACGGCCATGTGAAAAACCCTGCCTAGAGCTCTTTCATGGCCACCAGCAGTCTCGGAGAACAGGCAGCGGTGGAGTTACTCGGGGAAGGGTTGCTCACAAGAACCACGGTCTTTCCCTGGAAAGGGAAACCAAAACTGTGACCCTATCAATGGAACACAGCTCTTGATTTAGGGTTGGGTCGTGACTTCCTTCAGTGTTTCCTTACTGTTCAGAGCATGCTGATACCCAGCGTCAGCTGCACGAAATACAATTACAGAAACCTGCTGCAGATGGCTGGAACTGAGTACACAGAGCACAAGGCTTCAGGGAGAAAGCTGCTGTTTTGGTCTGAACTGTTTCTGTGTTACAGGGCAGTTGTGGCGTTCTGCTTACACTTACCCTGCAGATAAAGGTAACACCCTGGTAAGAAAAAGATTCACTCGGATGCTGCTGATGCATGATCATTTTACCTCATTTCTCTTATTCCAAGAGATGCTTTTCATAAACACTATTTCAGTGTATTCTGCAGAAGTGGCTACGCAGAACTGAAAAAGAACCATCAGTCACCCTTCCCCTTCCATTAGATGTTTCCAGCTATGAAACATCCATTGTCCACTTACTGATGATCCTCCCGTTAAACAACATCATCAGATGCATTACTTATTAAGGGCTTTGCTTATATTCCTGCAATATTGATCATACCTACACACAATCTTTAGAGGATGCACCAAAACATTTCATTTTTTTTTTCCACACTCTTAACCATGGGAAAAAAAGACACTAAAAAAAACCAACCCCAAAACACAGCCTGATGGTAGAGCTGGACAAGGGACTTGAGTAGGGACGGCCGTTTCTTATGTTTTCTGCTTATCTGGGGGGTTGTAAGGAGTATTTATATAGAAATAGAAGTAAAAATACTTTTTCTACATTATACCTTCCAAACAATAAATGTGAATGAAATTGTTTATGTTAGAAAAAATATCATTTGTTTCTTATCTTTTCAAAGAAGCAGAATTTGATTGTTTTACTTGGATGGGATTGTTTACATGCTTACAGTCACGCAGAGAACTCTGAACCCTGTTGAAATCAAGTTTAGGTAAGAAAAAGAACACAAGCTAATTTTAGTTCATATTAAGCCCTCATATAAAGTGCATTTACATAATGGAAACGTGAAAATAAGTTAAAATTCTACGACTACAGTTGACATCTATATACAATTAAAAACTACCCTATCAGGGCTTTTTCAGGGTAATAAAAGCAGTCTCAAATCAGGCGATGTATTTTTTTTATACAAGTGCTTCTGTAAGTTTGAGAGTCTTTTGAGGTTGATGCAAATCAGATGTAACCACAACGCACCAACAGAGCTGGAGCCTCCAGTTGGGTGGTGGAGTTTTTCCTGTGTATATACTGCATGCTCTAGCAGCACTGCAACAGCTCTGGGAGAAAATAACAAACCTGTTAATGAGGAGATGTTAAAAAAATCCAGTGGAGCCTTCTTAAAGAAGAAATGACACTGTGGCACAACCTGTCTATACACCTAAAGATACAGCCTATAAGGAGACATTATTTGTGCACTAAAATGGAGTTACTTTTTCTTTTTACTTTTTTTTTTTCTTTCCTTTAGAGAGATATTTTAAGACTTAAAAGAAAAAAAAAATAATTAACCACAAACTACTACCAAACTATTTCAAAAAGTGTCTTTACCATTAACTTTGCAACAACAGAAGATCCTTGAAAAGAAGGTAATTAAAACCAGGCAGTTCCTCTAAAAAATCTCAAGTCTCAAGCCCCCCCCAGAGGACAGATAACCAGTGTCTCTTCCACTCTAAGGAGCGAGAGTCACACGCATCACAGTGGATACCCTCTCACAACCTGGACAAATCATCAGCAAGACCCAAACAGAGAGAGTTTATTGGGTTAAAAAGAGCACGTGACATTTTTATCTTTAAAAAATTAA